>JARFXV010000676.1:827500-1012901 GCA_031761425.1 Cosmopolites sordidus
CACTTTCGAACACAACTATTAAATACCTATTTCGTCTACGCATACGAAATCATATTTGAGAGAGATTTGTTTGTTTACAGTATCGGTAGTATCATTTAAAAATTTTGAAAGTTAATCATTATCAGCACACAAACGTTCCACTGTGATCAAAAATTAACGCGACTGTGCAAATAAAACACAAAGAATTTTTGAAATTTATTATGTCTCCTGCAAAGAAATCCCCTCTCTCTGTAGTACAATTATTCCACTGTTTTTTTCTATCTTGTGTCTTTGAAACAGGATTTATATTCGATTTCTGGCGTTTCCTTCAAAGCGATCAGCGAACTTTCTTGGATGGCCTCTATAAACTTAAAACGCGTTCGTTGAGTGGTTTGTTCAATCGAGTGAACCAGAAAAATCACACGTTGCCATGCATGGTGAATATGCTGTTTGTAAAATTGTATTTGTTTGATTTTGTTGCAAAAACGTCGCATAAGCCTTAAATAATATTTTTATAGAATTTCATAATCAAAAATAAAAATTAGAGAACGCAATAGAGAATAATATTTTTGAAAAATATTTGTAAAAATGTTTCAGCATCTGAGTGCCCCAATTTTAGACACATCAATTCTCACAATAAACATTTCAATCTCAATCAATTATTTTTGATATTTACATTGTCGTTTGCATCAAAACTTAATTGCGTCTAAGTGAAAGACATTTACCAAACCAACTGGGAACGAAATAAAGTCGAATTTCTTCCAACAACAGTTTGGAAAGCAAACTCGCTAAATTAAAAGCGCAAAAACCTTAAGAAAAATAGAAAATACCGAGCGAAATTTTTAATTCGCGAAAAACAGCGACGACAGAAGACTTCAAATTGTTGAATTACGTAAATGTGAGCTGATTTTCTACGGCACAATGAGAAATATTGTAAAATTTTGCAGAACAAATCCAAAATGTAACTGATATGCGACGTGCAACGTTCGTAAAGCGCATCTGGGCAGGGGAATTCAAATTTAATCGGTTGGCGAGAGTGAATTAAATTGCAGTTAGGCAGTAGTGAAACAAGAGGGTCTGAAATACTTAAAATGATTGAATTCATGGAGTATTAAAACATTTTATTTTAATTCATATTTTTACGTTGATAAACACGTAACTCTCACAATTTGTGGGAGTTCATTGTGTTATAATAAAAGATTCACCGCTAAATATTGAATCACTTTTTTAAACTGCTCGACGCGTGTTTCGCTAACCATGTTAACATCATCAGGAGATGCTTCATTCTTAAAAAAGTAATTTTAATTTGGTGGTCGATGTATATAAACGTACCTTTGGACGTTTCTTTAGCTACTTTCGGTCAGTCTGACTGATGATAATTTAAGGCCAGAAACTAGGGGAGATACAAGGCTGATGTCTTGGCTGTAGCTAAATATGAATATTTTTGAATATTTTAAATAGGATCGATTTCTCATCAGCAAATAGTACGTTTTATATCTAAAAAGAGCGTACTCGCAATTCTGCAGTCACCCGCTTTGAAATTTTATATAAATCCTCTTCTCCCCCACCTCCTTTTCTTAAAAAAAATGATTAGATTTCTTAACCGGAAGAAACTTTATATTCATTTAATCATTTTAATGGCACCGGTTTCACCTCTGAGAAAATTCATGAACCGTATATTTGCTTTTCTTCGTAGTTTTATCAATTTATTGGTCACTTTTAATTCAGTATAACGCCAATAAAATTTCCTATTTGAGAGTCGTTCAAAATTCATGACCTGACACCTAGAGATGATGTAAGTGCGATTAAATATATATATTAGGGGGACCGAAAAGTAATCAAAGACTCTTCAATGAGCTCGTTCACAGTCAGTTTGTGTCTAGACACGGCCCCGCAAAAACACGGCAGTTTTGTTGTTACGTTCAAGCCTGGTTGTAAATCTTATTGTTCGGTTAAAAAGAAGCGCACTTACGTCAAATTACCGATACTTACGGGGATGTTCTGAAACTAAACAAGTATCAGAGGTGGTTTAAAAAGTTTAAAAATGGAATCTTAAAGATGCCGCACAAAATGGGCGACCCCAAAAATTAGATAATATCCTGAAGGCGATGGTGAATTCAAATCCTCGTCAAAGAATTGAGAAATTATCACTGAAGATTGACTGTCCATGGTCTACAGTTCAGGATCATCTTCGTTGCATAGGAAAATTGTACATGCAAGGAATTTGGGTTCCTCATGAACTGACAGAGACGGCGCTCAATGAAAGGCTTACTATAGTAAGATATAGGTAGTCCCTCTCCACAATCAAACAACCCATAGTTTCGTCGATTTCTGGTTGGATGGTATATAAATGGAGTTTTTTTACTTCTTTGGACTGGGTCCAACGAGACAACAGTAGTCAGAAGCTGTTGTCTAACCACCAACAGACGAAACATGCGCTCTCCAATATAACGGATGGGTAGAGCTTCCTCCCTTCCGTCAAGCAACTAACCATTGCTCATTATGACGGAGACGCAGGTTGTTGAGCGTTCGACATGAGATTGTGGAACTCCTGACTATTGTTGTCTTGTTGGACGCAGTTCAAAGAAGTCAAAAAAACTTCATGTATATATATATATATATATATATATATATATATATATATATATATATATATATATATATATGTAGCGTTAGATTTTCTTGGACTGCGTCCAAGGAGACAGCAGTAGCTGAGTGTCATCACACACCTAACCGTTGGGTTCCACAATCTCATGTAGAACACACAACCTGCGTCTCCGCCTAAATGAACACTTTTGTTGGTTGCTTAACCGGGAAGGATCCCTTCAACTGGATGACACGTTTCGTCTCTCGAGGTTCAGACTCTTCAGGGCACCGACATATACCATACCATCAAGAATAGGGAGACCCTATCCACAGCCGGCGCCCTGACAGCCCCCTGAAGAGTCTGAACCTCGAGAGACGAAACATGTGTCATCCAGTTGAAGGGATAGATGGGGCTCCTTCCCGGTCAAGCAAGCAACGAAAGTGTTCATATATATATATATATATATATATATATATATATATATATATATATATATATATATATATATATATATATATATATATATATGTATATATATATATATATATATATATATATATATATATATATATATATATATATATATATATATATATATATACATACATACATATAAGTCGGGAAACTCGGTATGCTTCAATAGTTTGGAATGAAAAAACTTTTTTTTGTGTTAATAATTGAATATTTTAGTCAGGGGCGTCAATGTATATATTTAAGAACAACAATTAATGACTGTTAAAAGACCAACTGAATATCTAATATGGCTGAAATTTTCAAGATTATCTTTCAACACATGCGCAATTATATTGTCAGAATATTTTTGACGGGTAAGGCCATCTTTATGTTGAGGCTAGAAACTTTTCAGGCTACCATCGTACAATATTGTTTAGATCTCTAAGTGCATATAAATAGTTTCGAATTCCTCTAGTTTCGAATTATCTGCACAGCACATTTCAATAAATGTTGAAAAAAACGTTCATTGTCGAAACTTTTTCCGTTTATGGCTAGTTTTATCATAATTTTCGCGTTGATGGTTTATGATTTATAAAGATTTAAAAGTAAAACTTACACATTTCTTTTCCTAGCACCCAGGTTTCTGGTTTCGAGTTCACTTCCACCAAAACCGTTGGAGTACACACCAACAACACCATCAAATCGGCGATACTAAGATTCACTAAGAATATGTTCGTACTGTTTCGCATATCTTTCGTTTTAAATATCACTATAGGCACCATAACGTTACCGATTACTCCTAGACACATGATGATGATGCAGAACACCTGGAACAAAAACGGAAAACGATTTTTTTTTCTTATCTAAATCAATATATTCGAAATACCCGAAAATAGTTAGTAACATATTTTAAGACAGTCAAATTCTGATTTCTAAATACTCAGCGAGATTCACTTTTCTTAAAGTAGGTAGGCTATGATCAAAACAAAGACATCAAGACGCTAAGGAAATTTGCATTGATTGCCAGTTTTTAATATTGTGGGTATTTAAATAGTTAAAATCGTTTTGAATAATAATAATAATCATAAATTTAATACATTATAGTTAAATAGTTTTTGAAAGATATTCACTTGGGTCAAGAATAAAATGCCCAGATATAAATTGTTTTCTAATGAAGAGATGCGAGATATGATAGGCATATACGAGCAGGAAAATTTTAATCAACCCCAGGCTCATCTGTCGTAAAGATTTTCAAAATCTTTACGACAGACTAGATGAAACAGATTCTTTCCGTCCGATACAAGATTTCGCAGGTTGTCCGAAAATTCTAACTGCGAACTAGGAAGAAGAAAGGAGAAGGGATTGTATCCGTTTTATTTTACGCGTGCGCAGAATTTACTAGAGGCTAATTTGACAGCCAGAGATGAATTTTTCCAAATTTGCCGAAACTCAGCAAAATGCTGACCCCATGTTTTTAAAAAATATATTATTTACAGACGAAGCAACGTTTACACGTAGAGATCTATTAAATTTTAGTATTCGAACGTCACATCCAACACAAATTTAATTTTTTTTTTTGGTGTGATCTAATTTAAATATCGAACTGTATCTCAATTTTCTTCAAACTCAGTTACCGAAATATTTAGATAACGTTCCTTTAGAACTAAGATGAAACATGTTCAATTCTTCTATTGGAACCTTTGGTGTGAAACACTAAACTTGAAGAGATTTATCACTAAACACCAAATCACTTTTTTTGAACTGTTCGACGCACGTTTCGCTAACCATGTTAGCATCATCAGGAGATGATTTAATCTAATTCTAAAACTAAACTATGTTCTATTTATATGAAAAACCTGTGATGAATTCAGTTACTTTCCGAAGGTAAGGTTAAGATATGTGGATGACGTTTTTACCATTTTCGATTCGAAAAGGAAAATTTAGATGATTTTATTAGGAACTTAAATAGTAAATCCCAAAATATAATATTCACGCATGAACTCGAAAACAACGATAGTTTACCATTTCTGGATGTTTTAGTCAGTAGAAACAATAAAAATAGGTTAGATTTTGATATTTTCAGAAAAAACACCACCCCTTCGAGATACATTCCTAATGATTCAAATCATAGCTTTCAAAATAAGATGGCTTGTTTATATTTTATGGTAAATAGATTAATTAATTTTCCTTTAAATAAAGATAATTATAACAAAGAATTAAAATTAATTATTTAATTAGTTATAATAAGAACATTGTAGATAAATTAATTAGAAAACATAAGTTCAGAAAATTATTGAAAAAATCTTCGACTTTTTAGAAGGATCAGAACACAAAGAAATTCATGGTAATACCATTTGATACCCAATTAACAAGAGGGCTAGACAAAATTTTGAAAAAAGTGGACATTAAAATTGTGTACAAACCATATAATAAATTAAGAGAAGCACTGGGTAATCCAAAGGATAAAGTAGAGCAACATGAAAAGTTGGGGATTTACGAAATTAGTTGTCAATACTGATCGAAGGTATGTTGGGCAAATAAAAAGATCCATATTGACAAGATATAAAGGACATATTGCCCACATTAGATATGGGAAAAATGAAAAATCCTGTGCTGTCTATCATGTAATCGAACACGACCACAGTATAGATATTAGTAATTTAAGACTAATTAAAAGTGTAATAATAATAGAGCTTTGGATGCATATGAAAGCATTCAAACAGAAAAATGTAAGAAAACCATGAACCCAGATAAAAGACCCTTCCCGTTCAGTCAACTTTTTCAATTATTAATGTAAGACTTAATAAACTTCACGGTTCATGATTTTTACACGCTTCGTAAGGTAGGGTTTTTCATATAAATAGAACATAGTTTAGTTTTAGAATTAGAATAAATCATCTCCTGATGATGCTAACATGATTAGTGACACTTGCGTCGTGCAGTTTAAAAAAAGTGATTTGGTTTTTAGTGGTAAATCTCTTCAAGTTTAATGAAACATGTTGTTTATGCAGGATGGCATACTTTTCTAGACCTGTCACAGACTACCTGAATACCCGTTTTCCTACTTGCTGGATAGGCCGTGGAAATCAGACGTCTTGGTCTCCTCGGTGTTCCGACGTCAATCTACTTGATTTTTGTGTGTGGGGATGTGTGAAATCATTAGTGTATAAGGAAGTAGCGAATACTTGAAAAGGATTACGGCATAAAATTGAAAATGTTGTGGAATCATTTCGAAATGAACATTTATTATTGTCGAAAAGAAATATCTTTCTTTATTAATTCTTCTGGAATTATTTTACAATTTTCAACATTTCTAAAGACATTTCGTTTGTAATATATTTTAAAAAGTTTATAATAGTTATTGGTGTTTAATAGTTTTATATTAATATGTTAATTTAAAATTATAATTTGTAAATTTATTTTTGGGAAATGCCAACGATATTAATATTGAAATTCATTGTCATTGTCAATATAAATATTATTAACTTATTCCAAAAATTAGTGGGTAATGTTATGGTTCCAATTGTGTTTTTGTTATTGCAGGCCGTTGGCTTTTAAACACACTCCAAGTTTTTGCTTTCAGTAGTAGAAATATAACTATAACAACTTTAACACCCTGCATTAATTTTTGGACTAAGGCAAGTTGAGTTAAATTGCAATAATTCATAATAAATAAATAAATATATATATATATATATATATATATATATATATATATATATATATATATATATATATATATATATATATATATATATATATATATATATATTATAAGCCCTAGGGATGAGGAAATTGAGGAATTTTATGATGATGTGGCCCAGCTTTTATACAAGAAGAAATGTCGATAAAAAATCCTGTTGGATGATTTTAAAGCCAGAATTGGAACAACAAGAACTGATGAAAATGCAACTGGCTCATATGGAACTGGTGAGCCAGACAATAGAGGTGACCGATTGGTAGATTTTGCTGAAGGAAAACTATATATTATAAATTCGTTCTATAAGAAAAATATTACCAGAAAATGGACATGGAAAAGTCCATCTGGGCTCACAAGTGAAATTGACTACATCATGACCAACGATAAAACAATATTTACCAATTGTACTGTCCTTAATAATTTTAATATTGGAAGTGATCACCGAATGATACGAGCAAAAGTTAGAATTAATTGTCGAAGAGAACGCCAACGAATGGTAAGATCAAAGAAGGGCAAAGTGGAAACTGCTGGAGAGAGCTGGAAAGCTGGAGAGAGCTGGAAACTGCTGGAGAGAGGAAGCGATTTTGAAATTGCTTTGTTTGTTTGCTGTATTATAAGATTCGGAGGAAGTGGAACTATCAGTTCAATATAAAGAAGTCGGCAACAATGTGCTTCAAACGGCTGTTTCAATAGCACTAGAAGAAAAATGTCTCAAACAGACAAAAATCACGAAGAAACGGCGGGCAATGAGAAATGCAAAATTATAAGAAAACGTATCAGAGAGGACTCGCGCCGATTTTTGCTAGTGCAAAAAACCCTGGAAGAAAACAAAGGAATTAACAAGGCTAAACAGAAGCTGAGAAACAAAAGAACGCAAATATATGCCTTAAGGCTTGAGGATGGCACAGTCTGCAGGGCGCGTACGCAAATGTTAGAGGTTGTCAGAAAGTTTTATTCCCCGTTATATGAAGATCAGAACCAATAAAAGACAACAATACCCACGGAAGAACAAATGCTAGATATCCTAGTGGAGAAAGTAACAAATGCTATAGAATCGATGAAAAACGGCAAGGCTGCAGGAAAGGATAGTGTAACTGTCGAAATGCTAAAAGCTGGTGGTCGGACGTTACATAAAACACTGGCAAAATTATACTCAAAATACCTCAAAAAACAACAAGTACCTGACTTATGGAAAAATGCAGAAGTGATCCTTTTACAAAAAAAGGGAGCACAGGAAGATTTAAAGAACTGCCATTCAATAAGCCTCCTATTAGTAAGGTATAAAGTTTTCACTAAGATAATTTTTAAAAGAATACTAAAAAAACTGAATGACGCACAACCAAGAGAACAAGCAGGATTCAGAAGTGGATTCAGTACAATGGATCACATCCAGGTTGTACAGCGGGCCATAGAAAGGCACAACGAATATACCATGCCATTGTGCTTGGCTTTTATCGGCTACGAAAAAGCACTTGACTCCATCTCAAAGAATGCAATGATGGATGCACTGCTTAACCAAGGGGTAGATAAAGCATATGTAAACCTGTTAGGATCGATAAATGATGGAGATACAGCCACAATTCCCCTTGATGATCTTGATGTGGGAATTAATGTAGAACGAGGTGTACGGCAGGGTGACGCAATATCGCCTATTCTTTTCTCGGCTGGCCTTGAAGAAGTATTCCGTAAACTGAATTGGGAACAGGATCGTGTAAAGATCAATGGTACAAACTTAAACCATCTTAGATTTGCAGATGATATCGTTCTCCTTTCATAAGATCCAGAGGAGCTGCAAAGACGCATACAAGAACTTCAAAGGGCTGGCGAACCATTTGGCTTGAAAATAAACCTGAAAAAGAGTCAGGTTATGTTCAATAACTTGGCTCAGGACAGAAGAATTTCAATTTTAGGGATTTGGAGATTGTGGACAGCTTTATATATCTTGAGCAGAGGATTTCAATGGAGGGGAATACCGCCCGGGAGGTGGAACGGCGTGTTAAATGTGGCTGGCAGGCATTTGGCAGGATCAACATTGTGTTTAAGAGCAGACTCCCACTTTAGCTGAAAAGAAAAGTCTTCAATCAGTGCGTTCTACCCATTATGACATACGGAAGTGAAAACTGGACACTCACATCGCAATCAATTCAAAAACTTCGGGTGGCACAGAGGGGAATGGAAAGATGTATGCTTGGCATTACAAGACGAGGCAGAAAGTCCTGCGCATAGATCAGGGAACAAACGAAAGTCTGTGACATCACTGGAAGAGTAAAGCAATTGAATTGGAGATGGGCAGGCCATATAGCGAGGCGATGGGAGAGACACAAAGAGTATGGGTGATAAAATTCACTGATTTTTGTTAATTTATGATAAAACACAAAAACTACATTGAAAAGTGCTCTACTGAAGAAAATGTTGTTAGTGGAAAAGGAAACAAACGTAGTAATTTAAATAATTATACATACCATGGATGTCGTTCGTATATAAGTAGGAAATAGTGGTCCACTATATTCCATGCTACCATTGTAACTGCCATTGCCAAAGTAAGAGGTATTATTGGCACCACCTGCATCCGACGTGACGGCTGTGTAGAGGTAGCTGTAACTGGCGGTAGTTACGTTGAAATCCGACGAGATGGCGCTGACATTTAAGATCAGTGGCGTAGTTAGCGCCGTAATTGGCGAGATCATGTCATAGTTCGCTCAGGTTTGGTGATTGACTCGCGAAGATAATATTGCCAACCTGAAAAAAAGTTACCTTTTAAATATAGAAATAAGCCTTAAATGCAAAACAACAATTATAAGTTCATTGTCAGAAAAAGTAGTTTCCACCTAAAAATACTCACTAAAGGTTAGATCTGGAGAATATGGAGACTGTCAAAAATGTTGAAACAAGCATTGTAGGTAATAATCATTGAGATATAACTGACATCAAAATCGACGTTGTGATGATATCATGTGAATTTTCGTATTTTGCTCTCCTGCAAACATTTCCTTAATATTATTCAAATACTACAGCTTATTTTTTAGCGAAGTCTTTTTTTAGCTCGATACACTTCACAACAGTCTTCCTACTTTGTTTATGCGTTTGAAAAAGTAAAATTTGCAGAACTAGGCAACATACCAGGTGTGGCTGTCAATAGTTCTTAATTTTTTCTTTAAAAAAAACACGTTTAATTTGTGAGAAAGGTAAAAAATGGACTATCCAAAGTATGCGCCATCGGATAATTTGTGGATGCTCTCCCAGAAAAACTTAGGTGACATCTTTGTAATTGTTGACGTGTTTCATAGAAAGTGTTTGAGATATCGATCAAAACAAGTGGTAGTCAGAAGAGGCCAAGTCTGCTGAGTTACTGCGGGTGGGGAAAGAGTTTTCAGCTAAGTGCAGAAATGGTGTGTCTGATCGCTTTCGCTGCGAGTGATGAAGCATTTTACAGCGTGGTATACCACACCCTTCTGATCCCTCCAAATTAATAGCATTCTCTTGTTTCCAACGCGATTTGGTCTTGCGGCCGATGTTGATGCCTGTCCTAGGCCAACCAAAAAGTTTCTGCGTTTTGAGTTCTCGAAATAAATCAATTTTTCTTTTCTAGTCACGATCCGATGCAAAAACGTCTTTTTCTCATGCCGAGGAAGCAACACTTTGCACGTCATTTTTCGTTTTTCCATCTGTCTGTCATTCAGCTGAGTACCCATTTTCCTGCCTTCTGGGTATTTCCGATGGCATGCGGACGATCACAAATGATCACCGGCACTTAATTGTCTTCTTTCAACAATGCTTGCAATTTGGCATCTTCAAATTTTTAGATTGACTTGAGCGTTCTTTGTCTTTCAAGTCAAAATCATCAGTTTTGAATCGTTCGACGGATATCACTTGTGTGTTTTTTTTAATCAACAACAAAAATAGTACGTGCCGCAAATGCTCTTTATTTGGCTCTAACTCGACATGTTTACCGAATGAAAAAATATAACTCGTCAGGTTATATGAAAAAATATGACGTAAACCACAGGTGACCCAAAAAATCTGAAATAATATTTTACAACTAAACAAAATGCGGAGTACATATTGTAGATCAAATGTGTGCAGCATATAATCTTTCTAGGGCCACAATATGTTGCCCTATGGTATTTTTCTTCTCGATGTTGAATATGGCAGGAATTGACGTTGAAATGTTCACGGACAATAAAAATAAAGTGGAGAACAGGAGAACATTTTTACGCCAACTTCCTGTGGAGATGGTCTTGCATAAGTGAAACCGCAGGAGACATAATACTGGATAGTCTACACATGATTAGGGAAAGATACCCCCAATTCGAATGAAGTACAAACAGAGAACCACAAAAGATTTGTTTACCCTGCAAATCAACTAAAAAGAGGCGCTTCACAAAATATAAGTGCCACGTATACAAGAATTCACTTTGCTTGGAACATTATAGAATGAAATGTCAAATTGACTGTACAGTTACCTCTTATTCAACTTCAAGCGATAGCGAATAATGACCTGAAATCCTTAAAATTTGTATTCATCTTAGAAATAATCTTTTAAATCATTTTATTTTTTGCTACTTTTATTTTTTGTTGTTTGTCAAAGCTATAATCTAGTTTTAATAATAAATTATAAGTAATCATGGTATATTCACTTTTGTGTAATATATAAATAGGTTTTATTAATTTCAATTATTTTAAAATGTAAGTACATAATAAAGTACCATATGTTGTTTAGTTAATTGTTTATCATTTGTAACCCTTTAGTCTATTTATAACACGGGCGTAGCCAGGATTTAGTTTGGGGAAGGGGGGGGGGGGTAGTTTGAAGTAAATAAAACAACAAAAATATACTTACATGAAATTTAATATCTACTTACGATACCTACGATACTACGAGTATCGACTACTCGATAAAAGATGGCGTTACTGTGGGCAACATCCACTAGTTCGGATATATATTCAATTCAAATGTAATAATTTAACTCTCTTCACTCCTCGTATTTTTTCGGTATAATATTAGGTAATATTTGGCTTATTTCGGCGGGGTTTGAACCCCCCCCGTGGCTACGCCCGTGTTGTATAAGGACTAAAAAGTTCAAAATTTGCCAAGTTTTTTAATAACTGATCTGTCAGATCACCGCGACCTTCGAATATAAAACTACAGGAAGGAGCATATGATTCTGTAAGTGGGACCGGAATAGTAGCTGCGTATGGTCGACTACTGTTTCCGGTTTGGCTGTGGCGTAAGGTAGAATGAATAAAAACAATAAATTGATAAAAATTCACAGTTGTTTAATTATCGTTAATGTATTAAAATTATGAAGACTTACTAGATACAGCAGAGAAATTCAAACATTTAAATTGATTAAAAAAAGTCTTTTTTCAAAGAGTAAAGTGTCTTTTATGTGGCTAATACGACAAAAAGTTATTAAGAAATTGGAATCTTCTCTCTGTATATATATATATATATATATATATATATATATATATATATATATATATATATATATATATATATATATATATATATATATATATATATATATTCCTTTATTTGGATTTTTCGCCACTAACTAAAACTCCAAAAATATCAAAAATACCTGTTGTAAAGAAAGAATCACTGGGTAAAAACAAGAAACCAAAGGGAGACAAATTTCTCAGTGATTGATTTTTGTAATAAATTTGCCTAACGAACACAATTTTAAAGATATAAAAATGTTATAAAAAATTGTACAAACTTTTAACGTTAACGTTTCGAGAAGTATTCTCCCCCCGTTTTGAAAACTAAACTAAAAAATAAATTATATTAATTTGTAATATATAAAGTAACGAGTGAACTTTTTATTACTCCTATTTTGACCGATTTTGAGTGATTTGAAAATAAATTGAGATACCTAGCTGAGTTTGTCGGTTTTCTGTAAACTGTAGTTTTTAATGTGTTGTTTGGTTTTAATATTAAAGTGTCGAGGAATGGCAATTTATTCTCCTTCTCCATCTCTAAAGTAAACTTAATTGTAGGCTCTCGAGAATTTATATCTTGTAAAAAAATATTTAGATCGTCAATGCTATGTTGCCACATAGCAAAAATATCATCAACATATCTAAGCCATATTAATGGCTTTTTAAGAGATTTATTTAATAGGTCGTTCTCGAGTTCCTCCATAAAAATATTACTCATCAAAGGAGAAAGAGAAGAACCCATTGCCATTCCGAAATTTTGTTGATAATAATCATTTTCTAATTGAAAATATGTGGTTTTTAAGCACAGAGTTAATAATTCCAAAATTGTATTTATGTTTAGTTTAGTGCGGTCTTTTAATGTTGTGCCATGTTCTAATCTCTTTCTAACTATTAAAAGTGATTTATCAACTGGTATTAGCATATAAACTCACCACGTCAAAGCTAACCATTAAATTTTGGTTTGTAATTTTAATGTTCGAAATTTTATCTAAAAAAATCTAAAGTATTTTTAATATATGAATTTGTTCTACCCGAAAGTGGATTTAAAATGTTTAATAAAAATTTTGCGAGTTTATAACATGGGGAATCTATACTACTAACTATAGGGCGAAGTGGTATATTAGTTTTGTGTATTTTTAGTAGACCATAGAAATGAGGTGGTGTACTATGATGTGGTGTAAGTTGTAAGTGATAAGTTGATGTGATGTGGTGTAAGTTGTAAGTTTTTTAATTTATCTATAGCTAACCTTTCCTCATGGTATAAATTCGATTTGATTTTAAATTGTTTTTCTAAGATAAATTTTAACCTAATTCTGTATTCATTTGCACTTTCCAAAGGTAATTTTTCAGCAACAGACTCTACTGCCGAAATAAGGTCTAATTTAGGAACATCTTTCGATGTAACACTAAAATTTAGTCCTTTAGAAAGTACATACTTTTCAGAATCAGATAATATTTTATTTGAATGGTTAAGTACAGTTTTATTAATGACATTTTGTCGGTATGTGTATTTATGTGTTTTGTATGTGTTCCATGTTTTTCAATAATTAAATTTTTAAATTTCTTAATGTGAGTATTTTTTTTTGGATATTGAAGTGATATGTAACTGGAATAGACGCTATTATAAATGTGATTAAAATCTACTTCAGTTACTTTTTTGTATATTTGCTGTAATGTATTATCAATGTCAGTCTTTAATTGTTGTTTAGTGTATATGTGATGTTGTATGCAATCTCTTAAAAGTGCTACACTAGCCCTATGTAAAATATATAAGCTTCTGTTTGTGTTATAAGGTATATGTAAACGTAAACCTTTTGGTATTATGTCACAATCTTTACATTTGTAAAGAAATGTTAAACTGTTTTCAGAATGTTGTAGTTTAATATATTTACTTTCTAAATATCTAGATAAAACACATATCTCAGGCCCATACCTGTAATCTTGTAATAATAAAAATAATAATCTTAAAAATAATAATAATAATAATAATAATCTTGTAATTGTAATACCTGTAATCGTTTCGGAGGAAAAAATATCATGTTTTATATGTATCAAAGGAAAACTAAAAAATTATCTGAATTTTGAGGCCCAGTATTGGAGAAAACTAAACATTTTAGAACATACGTTAAAAAATTAAGTTCAACAAAAAAATCACTATTTTGAAAAACATTATAATTATATTATTTTACCTAACTCAATTTGACTACGCCTATGCATACCAGGCGATATGTTTCCTTCATAACCTTAAAATGTCATTGAAACAAAATACGTTTTTATTTCTAAATAATTGACAAATTTACAATTAAAAGCACTTACCTATGTAATGTTACTCCTGAATTTTGATTTTTTCGTGTCAGGGAATAACTACAATAACTACAATTATTAATATGTATTTACACTAAAACACACAAAAAGAGTATTTCAGTAGTCTTATTAGGCACATATTATTGATTAAAATGCGCTAAAATTGCACAAATCTACTAATACATTTCTAAGTTGTTGACACCAACTATCAAAATTCCAAAACAATGAGTCATCTGTAGTGTTTCAATATGGCCGTTTCCGTCTCCATTTATACATGCATTAAGATAGACAAGGCTCCTTCTTGTTAGTTTTATATCTACAGACCGCGACCAACATAACTCGTTTCGTAGCCGCGACTAACGGGGGGTTTAAGAACGAATCTATTATTCACACATTATGCGATTCTTCCCCTTTCAGCACCGGTATTATCCTGGGTGTCTTATAAAAACCCTTAACCAAATTATAAGACAAACATATTGCTTAATCAGCAAAGAGGGTATTCGTCGAGAGTGTTCATCTAACACAAGTACAAAAAAATACAAAATAAAATGAACTTGACCGTAACCGTTTGCTCTTTGGATTTAATCTGTGTTTCGTCCAGATTGAGATGAGTTTTTGTCTGGATTAGCTTGTCAGGAATCGTTAAAGGATCCGACTTGGATCGTTTAAAACTTTTAACGTGATACTATTAGTCGAAGACGGAGAATCGGGCTTTGTTAAGGAAAATTACTTGTAATCATGTATGATATGGACCATCTACGAAACCCGTACACATCGTATGATTATTTTTATTCGTATGTATAAAAAATGTTATTATGTATATAAATAGATTTGTTTCTTGATAATAATTAAAACACTATTTGTTTCAAAATATGTTCAATATATTCTCTGATATGTTTCGGCCTCGCGACCATTCTCAAAGAGAGTTATGTATAAACTAAACTAAAGTTTCAAAGTACTGTCTTATTGAGGTCGGTTTTTTTGTCTCGTTAAAATTATTATACTTTCAATAATTGGGGTATTTCCGAAGTCTAACTGTGTGTTAGTTAGGTTTTTACCGCCGAATATAGCTTTTTTAATTTCGATAATTTCCAAGTAATTTTACAGCCTGCTTTCATTGCAGCTATGTATTGATTTGGCATTGTAGCTGTTAAAAAATGGTTCTGGTCTATACAATGTTCGGCAAAGCCCGTCTTTCTCTGATTATATAAAACTGAGAAATTATGTTCTCTTAGTCTGTCATTGAGAGATCTTATATATATATATATATATATATATATATATATATATATATATATATATATATATATATATATATATATATATATATATATATATATATATATATATATATATATCATCATCAGCCCGTATCGATTCACTGCAGGATGAAGGCCTCTTCAGCATGCTTCCAACCTTCACGGTCCTGGGCTTTCCTCTGCCACTCGGGTCCAATATACTTAACGATGTCATCAGTCCATCGTGCTTTCGGTCTTCTTCGCGGACGTTTGCAATCAAGCGGTATCCACTCCAGGATTGCCTTGGTCCATCTGTCGTCCCATCGCCTCGCTATATGGCCTGCCCATCTCCATTTCAACTGTTTTACTCTTCCAATGATGTCACAGACTTTTGTTTGTTCCCTGATCCATGCGCAGGACTTTCTGTCTCGTCTTGTAATGCCAAGCATACATCTTTCCATTCCCCTCTGTGCCACCCGAAGTTTTTGAATTGATTGCGATGTGAGTGTCCAGGTTTCACTTCCGTATGTCATAACGGGTAGAACGCACTGATCGAATACTTTTCTTTTCAGGCAAAGTGGGAGTCTGCTCTTAAACACTATGTTGAGCCTACCAAATGCCTGCCAGCCACATTTAACACGCCGTTCCACCTCCCGGGCGGTATTCCCCTCCATGGAAATCCTCTGCCCAAGATATACAAAGCTGTCCACAATCTCTAAATCCCTTCCTAAAACTGAAATTCTTCTGTCCTGAGCGAAGTTATTGAACATAACCTGACTCTTTTTCAGGTGTATTTTCAAGCCAAATGGTTCCCCAGCCCTTTGCAGTTCTTGTATGCGTCTTTGCAGCTCCTCTGGGTCTTGTGAAATGAGAATAATATCATCTGCAAATCTAAGATGGTTTAAGTTTGCACCATTGATCTTTAGCCCATCCTGTTCCCAATCCAGTTTACGGAATACTTCTTCAAGGCCAGCCGAGAAAAGAATAGGCGATATTGCGTCACCCTGCCGTACACCTCGTTCTATATTAATTCCCACTTCAAGATCATCAAGGTGAATTGTGGCTGTAGCTCCATCATATATCGATTCTAATAGGTTTACATAGGCTCTCTCTACACCTTGGCTAAGCAGTGCATCCATTATCGCATGCTTTGAGATGGAATCAAATGCTTTTTCGTAGTCGATAAAAGCCAAGCACAGTGGCATGGTGTATTCGTTGTGCCTTTCTATGACCTGCTGTACAACCTGGATGTGATCCATTGTACTGAATCCACTTCTGAATCCTGCTTGTTCTCTTGGTTGTGCGTCATTCAGTTTTTTTAATATTCTTTTAGAAATTATCTTAGTGAAAACTTTGTACATCACTGATAGGAGGCTTATTGGACGGTAGTTCTTTAAATCTTCCTGTGCTCCTTTTTTATATAAAAGGATCACTTCTGCATTTTTCCATAAGTCAGGTACTTTTTGTTCTTTGAGGCATTTTGAGTATAATTTTGCCAGTGTATTATGTAACGTCCGACCACCAGCTTTTAGCATTTCGACAGTTACACTATCCTTTCCTGGAGCCTTGCCGTTCTTCATCAATTCTATAGCATTTGTTACTTCCTCCACTAGGATATCTGGTATTATATATTGTTCTTCCGTGGGTATTGCTGTCCCTGACTGGCTCTGATCTTCATATAACTGGGAATAAAACCTTCTGACAATCTCTAACATTTGGGTACGCGTCCTGCACACTGTGCCATCCTCACGCTTTAAAGCATATATTTGCGTTCTTTTGTTTCTCAGCTTCTGTATATATATATATATATATATATATATATATATATATATATATATATATATATATATATATATATATATATACGTGTTTCTCGGTTTCTCACGGTAGCGGTTTGTTAGAAGTTTTAGTGGTAAAAAAAACTTACAATGCTGAAATTGTGGACTTCGGCGTTATTTAAGATGTTCTTTCATTTAAAATATTTTCGAAGTCATGGCACCTCCGGTTATCCCGAAGGTCGCCAGTAACTTCATTGTTTTAAATTGAATACCCAGTATAATATTTCATTTTGGGGTTTGTGTGAGAATTTGATCACATTACCCCATACCTATGTTGAACTGTTTCTTAAATATCTTGATTCTTTTGAAAATTTTGAAAAATGTAACCTTATTTTCACCACTGCGCCTTTTACTCATTTTCGACTGGTGCTAAGCGCTTCTGGTGTAGACGGAAGCACAAAAATGATACTTTCGAAATCCACATTAACAATTAATTTATCGCATACAGGGTATCCAAAATTTGATGACCAATTACATTATTTTCATAGTTAAAAAATTTCGTTTTTTCAAATATGACACTGTATATTATTGGACGGTCGGATGTACAATTTGATTCTGCATCAATTCGCTATAACTTTCCCTATACCTATTTCCAACGGCTTTCTTGTTAATCCATATGTATTTTTTATCAAAAGTCGATAATATTTACTTACAGTTTTAGTGGTTTTTATTCAAGTACATTGGTGGTATTTTTTCAAGTACAGTTTATAATGGGGAATAATGAAGAATATTCCATTAATGAGTTGTTAAAAATTTGTTTTATATGCATGGTGAATGTGGACGAATTGTCAGATGAACATGCAGATTATTTAACGAACGATATCTGAACCTACCAACAATGACTTCCGGAAAATTCGCAAGAAACGAAGCTCGGTTTTTGGCAACTGGGAGTGTAAGGGCAACATGAAATCACCTACATCCCGTAGGTAATGAAGACAACGAGGTGAATGTGTTGGCTTATTTTCAAGCTTATCTACGGAGTTTAACTCCAGTAGCAGCGCTGGATTTGGGTATTTCAAGAGCATAAAATGCATCCCTTTTCTGAGATAATTATGCACGGATTACGTTTTGGTGATGAGGCAAGACGAGTCGACTTTCGCGAGTTCATGTTCATAAAAATGACTGAAGATTATGTGGACTGATGAATCAAAATTCAGCGGGCAAAGAATTATAAATCGCTGAAATAATCACTACTGGGCTCAAGACAATTCACATGTCGTAAGGGAACATACTCCCCAGGACCACTTTAGTTTTAATATTTTTGTTTAATTATGGACAATTGAGTGGCATATTAAGTGCACGATAAAAAATTGTATGTGGCTATATATCTTGAGTTACTCAGAGAGTTTGTTAGTGATTTCCTAAATGTTCTACCTCCACGTGACAGAACACGTTGGTATCAGCTGGATGGTGCTCCAGCACTATAGCTGTATACTAGCAGTTGACCTTGATGTTCGAGGATCGGCGGATTGGCCCACAGGGACCTCTGGGGCTATATAAAAGATCTAGTGTTCCCTAGGCCTGCACAAACTAGAAAGGAATTAATGAACCGTGTTCACGATGCGTTCACTAATCTGAGTCCAGACGAAATTCGGAGGTTTGTTTTGCGAGGAGTATATGACAAAGTCATCCAGTGTTTGAACCAAAATGGTGGTCATATAAAACAATTATTCTAATCTTACATTCATTTATTATTTCTTGTAATTATGTTACAATTTTTTTATATTTTTCATTTATTATCACGTTCTAAGTTTTATATTCCTGTTTTGTTTTCATGTTCTAATTAAAGTGAATTTCTGCCGTTTCAGTCATGTTCATTTTGTTTCGAAGAACAAACGATGGCGACGTATTTTTACAATGGCATATTAATTTTCTCGTTCACTTTATTCTTATACTAAAAAATATTTTTTACATTTTAGTTCGGTTTATCCTTAAAGCGTGTTTTTTAGTTTTTTAAACCTATAATTTATTTAATATTTTTTGGAAAATTATCTGTTTGAACAGCCTTCCTTGGGCACTGTAATCGTGTCTCAGGCTTTCTCTCCGAAAGCAAATCCTTGATCCTGACGATCCTGTTCAGGATAATGGAACGAACTTATTAAATTATTGAATTGTCATCGGTCCTTAATAAGTGTGCAAAGTTTCAATTTAATCTGACGTTTTGAAGTGAATAAAAAGAACGTTCAAAGATTCCGTTGCATAGATAGATACAGGTGAAGCTAATAAAAGCGTATTAAAAATCATTACTATCATTTTCACTTCTAATAAAAAAAGGATTTTTGTTGTATATCTTTATTTTTACGGGCATTTCTTATCAGAAATTGTTAAATTATTATATAAACCGGGCAGATCCTGCCCTGAACAGATCCTGAATCCTGAAAGTTGATTCTAAGACATCAAAAACTGTACAATAAAAATCTCGTCTGTACATTCGTGGATTTCAAAAAAGCATATGACGCGAATCTTTATTCAGAATCTTGAAAGAACAAGGACTAGATCTGAAAACGCTGGCAATCATTAAAGCAACGTTAACTAACACAAGGTCAAAAGTTAAATTCATGGGTGACATCTCAGAGCCCTTCGAAATTAAAACTGGAGTGAGACAAAGGGATGAACTCTCGCCACTCTTATTTAACTGTGTTCTAGAAAAAGTAATACAGGAGTGGCGAGAAAAAAAGTCGGCCCTGAATATTGACCAGCCCATTAAACTGGGGAGAACCAACATCAAAATTGATTGTCTGGCCTTTGCTGATGATCTAGCAATTTAAGCTCAACATGTATTAACGGCACAGAAACAGATTAAAATCCTAAAAGAAACAGCAGAAAAGGTAGGACTCCAAATTTCCTTTGAAAAGACACAATACATGACCTGCAACAGACTAAGAACACCATTTCTAAAAACAAAATATGGTAACATCAGACGAGTCTCTCAATTCAAATATTTGGGTGAAATAATCATGGAAAATGGGTCGGAAAAAGCGGCCAATAAGGGTAGATGTCAAAAAATGGAAACGGCATTGAGACTTACACAAAATATTTACAACAAAAAATGCCTATCTAAAAACACAAAACTGAGACATTACAACACAGTTATTAAGCCAGAATGTCTATATGCTGCAGAAACGCTCATTTTGAATAGAAAGCGGGACCTCGAGGACATTGAAAAGAAGGAAAGAAAAATCATAAGAAAAATCCTAGGCCCCAAACAAATAAATAGCACAACATACCGACTTCGAGAAAACCAAGAAATCAAACAATACACAGATATACATAGCGATATGAGAAAAAGAAGACTTAAGTTTTACGGACACATAAAACGGATGAATCCGAGTAGGCTAACAAGACAAATAGTCGAATTTTATGAAAATAGGAGTAGAGCTAAAGTAGAAATAATTAAATGGATTGCTGCAATTAAAGAGGATCTAAGATCAGCAAATATTACACAAAGTGAAATTCAGGATAGAGGCTGTTTCAGACACAAGGTTAACATTTGGAAGGTTGGTTAGAGAGAAAAATGTAGGAAGACTGGAACAACTTGGTCTGACGAAAGGAAAAAAGCTCATAGCGAAAGAATGAAATTAGTATGGGCGCAAAGGAAGGAACAACAAGCGCCTCTAATTGTACTTCGGGTGGTCCACCAGGGCCCATACGTGAATAATAAATAATAAATAAACGTCTTGTAGGCTGTCAAAAAAATACACAAAAATCAATTTTGACTAAAATATTTTGCTACAATTATTTTAAATATCTTGATATTGCTGTCCGTAAAATATTTTAATGTGTGTATATTATTAAATTTATAATCGCTAGTTTCTCTGCCGCACGCTGTATAACTATGATTTACATTTAAAATATTCTTAATATACCATGTGATCAAAATCAACTGGGACTGAGTCAATTAAACAGCGTTTGGTTTATGAATCGGTGGTTTTTTTCTTAAGTTGCTAAAATCGTATGTGACATACAAGTGAAGTTTGGACGCAATAAATCAATTAGTGTGTGTTTGGCCGATGTTTGTTTGTTTGTGTCACGAAAAGTTATACTAGAAATGTTTACTTAAAAAAATGAACGTGAAATTTTGTATTTCCAATGAAATTTTTGCAACGGATGCATGGAAAATGCTGCAGGTAGCTTATGAGGATTCTGCTATCTCAAGAACAAGTATTTGAGTTGCTTAGAGCTTTTAGAGCAGCCGTGAGATTATCCATCTCATAGGGCTCTCTCACACGTTCATCTCATAGGGGTTCTAATAATGCGTGATTTTTTAGCCAAAAATTTGACGAAAATGATCGCTCAAGTAACATATTCACTGAATATGGCTCTGTGCGACTTATTTATCTTCTCCAGTTTTAGATACCTACTCCGTGGAACGGGTTTTAACTGGATTGAGGACATTAAAAATTCGCTAAAGGAACTGAGGGCCATTTCGGCCTAGGCATATTCCAAGGATATCAAATCAAATGCAGTCTATTTTGAAGGCAATAACAAAGATTTTTATTAAATTGCAAAAAATGTCCTTTTTTACCAGTTCCAGTCGGTTTTGATCACATGGTATACAAGTATTTTTTTACTATTCGTATTTTAACCAAAAGTAAATATATGTTCGCTCATATATATTTTTTTCCAAACTCGTTTCCATCCATCTCTTATACCCATGTCAGTTAAAACATGTCATCTACACCCAACAGCAAAAATTATACATACGCATTCTATTATTATATTATTTTCCAGTGACGTACTGTTATTTATTAATAATAACGAACACGTTCTACAGATGGCATTTTAATAGAAATATTAAGTGAACATTCAAGTACCTCGTTAAAAACACAGAGTAATAAATAAAGTTACGAAACTGATTATTTATAATTTTTTTGTTCGATTGGAATTACAACTCGACATTGTCTCCTTCAAACTAGTTGCCTTGGGAAGCCACATATCACTGCATCAGTATCGTGATTCAGTACCCATGTGTTCTTCATATCGTTTTCATAAAATATCGTAATAAGTCGCCCACAGTTAGTCTGATCGACCAAGCCATCCCAAAACATGAGCCGATGAAGTTGTTGAGTTGTTAGGCATATCCCGCCCGCCTGCCTGCCTCTTCCATCCAGTACCACTCTGTACCAGCACCCCGCCATCTGAGTGAACGTAAGTCTCAGTTCTATATCATAAATAAACTTTTTATATATAACATAGTGTCCAAGCCCATTTGGATATAGGGCCGCCAACTCTGAAGAACATCTAAGTCGAACATAAACATCATTGAAAGATTTCAATCCAAAGATATCGATTCAATCTATATCGATGCTCCATAGTTGCATATCGATGCACAATGATCGCGATGTATCAGCAATAAAAGCAGTGTTTGTGAAGCGCAGTGAAAAATATGTTGTGCGATGGATAGTCGCTTCATGTCACTTTGTAACAACAAAAACAGAATGTCCCAAAAAATGTATACACATTTTATTTTCTGATAACTTACTTATACTTTTCAGATTGATCTAATTTAAATAAATGGGTGCTACCGGACTTACCTTTGAGCAATAGAAATGTATCCTGAAGTGTTACTGGATATATGAAAATGCGATACAACACCAAAGAGTTCAAGCGAAAATCTCAGAGTTTTAAGTTCAATTAACCGCACTTACTGGGTACCTGAGAATCCATACGTTACTGTACAACATCAAGTTAATTTGCGAAGAGTCACTGTGTGGTGTGGATTATCTGCAAAAGGATTAATTGGATCGTTCTTTTTTAATGGTACTGTAACTGGTGCTGTTTACCTTAATTTGAGGTAGAAGGGTGAGAACTTTTATTTTCAACAAGATGGTGCACTTCTCCATTATCATCATGACCTAAGGGCTTATCTTGACAAGACTCTACCGAACAGATGGATTGGACAAAGAGGTTGGATTGAATACCACTCACGTTCACCTAGCCTTGCACCGCTCGACTTATTTTTATGGGGATACATTAAACACAAGGTTTATAAGACAAAACCGTCAACAGTCAATGAATTAAGAGTAGCGATTGAAAGAGAATGCGGAGCGGACAAATACCAATGGAAATGATTATCAATGTATGTGATTCCATTGCTTTTCGTTATCAGCAATGCCTGGACTACGACGGTGGACAGTTTGGTTTGGCATTAGTCAAAATAAAGGCTTTTCTTTACTTTTTTTTGATACTGTAAAATAAACTGTATGAACTTAAATACTGATTTTAGAACCAGTCAAAGTGTGTGTGCATTATTTTTGGACACCCTGTATGCCTACTGTTATTTTTTGTAACAGCTTGTATAGGAATCAAAACACAACAAAAAAATAAGCTACTTCGCAGGAAGACAAATCTAATCTTTCATTCTAATTACTTCTTGTCCGTTCGCATAAGAGAGATTGTAGTGAAACAGGGACTTAAATATAAAAAAAGTTTACATAAAAAATATTCCAGATACAACGAAACTGAATTCTTATTGAATGTAAATGGATTTTTCTCCTTATTGTAACATTTGCAAACTCAGCAACATAAAACAAATAAATTTTGAGAAATTTAGCCTTAAGATCCACCCTCTGGGTCTACAAATCAAACGCCTCCCCCTGCCTTTGTTCTTGTTTTTTCCTTTTTTTCCAACCCGGCTCTCTCCGCCGCCTACCACGTGGTATTATCCAGAATTTTAATCACGCCGAAACATGTTATTTATAGGGCGACAACGCCGAAGAGAACTTGTAGACCCGCTCGTTATAAATTGGATGAGATCTCGGTTTTAGACCCTTAGTTAGAAAGGAAAAAACTTGTGAAATATAGTCATGTGAATCTAGTATAATAATTCAAATTGCGATGATTTTTATTGATCTGTATATTTGTTAAAAGTCTTTTTCAAAGAGAGTATCATGAAAATCACAAATTAATGTATACGTTGCTTTACCAATACTGTTCACTATACATGGTGTAAGGGAAACTATTTTCATAGATTTAGCTAAGTATTGTTCACATTATTTGAAAGAAAAAAGTCCTCCTTATATCAAGAGTTAAAAACCTAAGAGTTACAGGGAAAAAAAGTTGAAAAATTAGTTAAAATGCCACGCGAGAAGCTATGATAAGGTTTAACATTTTCAGCAAATATGTGTATAAGTGTATTTGGCAAATACTAATTCGTTAATATTTAACGAATAAACTACAAATAAACTTTATACAATAACACTGGTCTACAAAATTCTAACTTTTTTTGTCACACGGAAACGTCTATCTAATTTAGATACTACAATAACAAGTATAGACAAAACAATATACCTATAAGAATAGATATATAAGATATATAAGATTTTGCAATTAAGCAATTAATATTGCAATTACAGAGGGCCTAAGATCAGCAAATATTACACAAAGTGAAATTCAGGATAGAGGCTGTTTCAGACACAAGGTTAACGTTTGGAAGATTGGCCAGAGAGAAAAATGTAGGAAAACTGGAACAACTTGGTCTGACGAAAGGAAAAAAGCTCATAGCGAAAGAAAGAAATTAGTAGAATAATAATAATAATAATATATATATAATATATAATAGAGGAATATCTCTTCTCCCAGTTTGTTACAAGATTCTATCTCAATGTCTACCAGACAGAGCACAGGGACAGTTAGAACCTAACATTGGTGAATATCAAGCAGGTTTTCGACCGGGCAGATCCTGCCCTGAACAGATCTTGAATCTAAAGTTGATTCTACGATATCAAAAACTGTACAATAAAAATCTCGTCTGTACATTTGTGGATTTCAAAAAAGCATATGATTCTATTGACGGCGAATCTTTATTCCGAATCTTGAAAGAACAAGGATTAGATCTGAAAACGCTGGCAATTATTAAAGCAACGTTAACTAACACGAGGTCAAAAGTTAAATTCATGGGTGACATCTCAGAGCCCTTCGAAATTAAAACTGGTGTGAGACAAAGGGATGGACTCTCGCCACTCTTATTTAACTGTGTTCTAGAAAAAGTAATACAGGAGTGGCGTGAAAAAAAGTCAGCACTGAATATTGACCAGCCCATTAAACTGGGGAGAACCAACATCAAAATTGATTGTCTGGCATTTGCTGATGATCTAGCAATTTTAGCTCAAGATGTATTAACGGCACAGAAACAGATTGAAATCCTAAAAGAAACAGCAGAAAAGGCAGGACTCCAAATTTCCTTTGAAAAGACACAATACATGACCTGCAACAGACTAAGAATACCATTTCTAAAAACAAAATATGGTAACATCAGACGAGTCTCTCAATTCAAATATTTGGGTGAAATAATCATGGAAAATGGGTTGGAAAAAGCGGCCAATAAGGGTAGATGTCAAAAAATGGAAACGGCATTGAGACTTACACAAAATATTTACAATAAAAAATGCCTATCTAAAAATACAAAACTGAGACATTACAACACGGTTATTAAGCCAGAATGTCTATATGCTGCAGAAACGCTCATTTTGAATAGAAAGAGGGACATCGAGGACATTGCAAAGAAGGAAAGAAAAATCATAAGAAAAATCCTAGGCCCCAAACAAATAAATAGCACAACATACCGACTTCGAGAAAACCAACAAATCAAACTATACATAGCGATATGAGAAAAAGAAGACTTAAGTTTTACGGACACATAAAACGGATGAATCCGAGTAGGCGAACTAGACAAATAGTCGAATTTTATGAAAATAGGAGTAGAGCTAAAGTAGAAATAATTAAATGGATTGCGGCAATTAAAGAGGACCTAAGATAGCAAATATTACACAAAGTGAAATTCAGTATAGAGGCTGTTTCAGACACAAGGTTATCGTTTGGAAGGTTGGCCAGAGAGGAAAATGTAGGAAGACTGGAACAACTTGGTCTGACGAAAGGAAAAAAGCTCATAGCGAAAGAATGAAATTAGTATGGGCTCAAAGGAAGGCTAGTACCTATAGTACCTATAATACCTAACAAGAATATATTAATAAAAAAAACATATGTACGAAAATACATTTACACTTAAGTAATTATCAAGTTTTACACAATATTTATGACTTTTTCAAATACTTAGCTTCCGGTAGGTCCTTTTTCAATCCCCAGAGGTAATCGGTTAAAATACCAGGACTCCACTTCCCCTATATCGCATTTCTATAAGTAAAATACCCTGGTGGAATCTCCCACCGTATTCGTCACTCACAGCACACAGAGTTTCAGTGAAAAAATCCAAATATGAGTCCAGGATATGTATCTTCAAGTTCATATTACACCCCCAGAGCTTTGTATGAGATCAAAATTCATTTGATTAAATCTTTGTAATTTTCTGCCCTGTGGTTGCCCAAAAAGTTTTTTACAACATTAACAAAACAACCCCCAGACGGGTTTTTCAAGATCATTCAGGTTTTGATGAAAGTTGTTATGCTTCATTAGAACCCTTATTTGAGAGTCTACAAATACCCCCTTTAATTTTTGCGTCGGTAATTTTGGCGAATTTCTCTTTCAGTTATAAAAATCCACTACCATTTTTGTGCATCGTTTTTATAAATATTTTTATAGGCCGAGTTTTATATGCAAGGATGGTAAAAGTACACCTACAGAGTTCACTAGAGGTGTACGTTTAATATTCTTCTGTCCTGGAGAATATGACTTACGCTTGGGCCGTTTTTTCTGTATAAAGTGAATTTTTTGTATCTCTACTATCCCATTCCCAAATAAAATTTTAAAAATCTCCACAAAATTTCCTGTATTTACTGTATTAAATCTTATCCAGAAAAAATTTCATATTTTCGTAGGTTTCTTTCATATTAGAACCATGGGCTGCAGGTACTGAAGAAAATATGTTGCCGTTTTGCAAGCAATTTTTCCAGGTCATCAGGGTTACCATCTCAACAATCTCTCTATAATAATTAATTCTTATATTGGAACCTTCTGTGTGAAACACTAAACTCGAAGAAAAAATCCCGGAAAACTGGACTTTTTAAAAATAGCTATTTCAAGTGGCGCCATCTTCGTGCGCTTTGAAAAGGCGCATCCTTCACTGACGTTCTGACAAAATTTCATGACATTCGGATCATTAGAAGCCAAGTTATAGCGCTTTAGGTGTCAGTATGTTAAAACAACTGGTCGAAAGATGAACATCGAACAAAAAGTGAATATTATGTTTTGTTTTTAAATTTGATAAAACATTTACCCAAACGTTTCAATTAATGAAACAAGTGTATGGTGAGGATTGTGTATACCGTGGCAAAGTCCACAAGTGGTTTAAACGATTTAAAGAACGTCGTGAGGACATCAACGAAGACGAATGTTCTAATCCAAAAAATTCCGTGGTTACTCAAAGTAACATTGAAATTGTGCGTGAATTTATAAAAAAATCAGCCAAAAGCTTCGTTGCCATACATCTAAATGGAATTGAACATTAAACTTGAAAAGATTTACCACTAAACACCAAAACACTTTTTTTTTTTGAACTGCTCGGCGCACGTTTCGCTAACCATGTTAGCATCATCAGGAGATGATTTAATGTGGTAAATCTCTTCAAGTTTAGTGTTTCACACCAAAGGTTCCAATAGAAGAATTGGAATTGAACATATCCAAAGATTCAATTCATCGCATTTTGACCGATTATTGGGGAGTTCGGAAGCTTTATGCACGATTTGTTCTACAGAAATTGACAAACTAAAAATCGCTATGAATTCAACATTGCAAGGAGTTGCTTAAAGAGTCGAAAAAAGACGAAAACTTCAAGTACAGCATTGTTACTGGTGATGAGACGTGGTGTTTTCAATATGATCCAGAAACCAAATATCAGAGGGCTGAATAGAAGAACCTGAGCGAGGCAAATCCGAAGAAAAGCCGGCCCGAGACGTCAAAAAAAAAACAATGTTGATTTGTTTCTATGATTCGGAGGGAATTATTCACAAGGAGTTCGTTCCACCTGTTCGACCAGGTATTAATATTGTACTTTTCTTGGTATTATGAAGCGTTTGTTGTCGCGTATTGGTCGTGTGCGGTCACAATACCGTCAATACGATAAGGCGCCGTCCCATCACTGATTTTTTTTACCAAAATGGCATTTTAATTCACCATACGCGCCTGATTTGGCTCTCTTCGACTTCTATATCTTCGAAAAACTTCATTAGCCGATGAAAGGACAGCGTTATGTCAACATTGAAACCATTCAAAAGGCGTCGACCGTCATAATGAAAGACATATTTTTGGCCAAGCGCAAAAATTCAACCTAACTGACCGTGCAAAACGTTGTATTGACGTGCAAAGAGACTATTTCGATTCTAATAATGATTTTTACCGAACAAATAAATATTTGTGTTTTTTTCCTGAAAAAGTCCTGTTTTCTTTGAGACGTACCTTGTATTTGTGTATTATATTTTCGAATTTTCTAATAAATATGCAAAGAATTCATCAAATATGATAAAAATTTGTCTATATGTGATTAAGCTTCTCATTCAAAGGTTATTTCGTCTAAAAGACCAGTCGAAGAGAGAAAAATAGCCTCATTTACCGTTATTTTAGGCCATGTCTACTGACAGTTTTCCAATAATTTCAGAAATAATTTTTTTAACGTTGCTGTCTGATAATGATGTAGTATGGCCATTCTATACTCGATATAAAGCTAAATGGAAGGCTGATAGAAAAACAACCGATAATTTGGGTAATTACATTTAGTATTGATATATTGTTTAATTTATATACGAGTTTTTAGTGAAAGGTTAGATAGTTTCCGATAGATGGCAGTGCGATCCCAATGGTTATAACATTTCTGAAAAATATTTTCTTTTCTAGTACCACTTCATGAATTTCAAGCCGATATGGTATTTAATTTTATTTGAACAGACATCGAACATGCAATGATTTTTACGATAGCACCATCATGTATCCGAAAAGTACCTGACTTTTCACACTATTATCATACTTTTGAAGGAAATAAAATAATAAATGTTGACTCAAATGTTTTAAACAACTTAAGAAGAAAATAATTCAATATAAGATATTTCATTTACCAGGTATAGGGGTTAATAATTCTTAATTTTTTCTTTAAAAAAAACCCATTTAAGTTGGGAGAAATGTAAAAAGTGGTTTATTCAAAGTATGCACCATAGATAGCTGGACATTAGGGTGGAACGAAAAAACTCAATTTATTTTTTTTATTAAGTATCAAAGTGTAATACCTCAAAAAAGTTAAGTAATGTCTGAATGATTGTGGCGTGTTCATATATCTTTTTCCTTTATTTGGGGTTTTCGCCACTATTTAAAACTCAAAAAATATCAAAAATACCTGTTCTTATTTAAAGAAAGAATCACTGGGTAAAAACAAAAAACCAAACGGAGACAAATTTCTCAGTGATTCTTTTTTGTAATAAATTTGTCTCCGTTTGATTTTTTGTTTTTTTCCCAGTGATTCTTTCTTTAAATAAGAACAGGTATTTTTGATATTTTTTGAGTTTTAGATAGTGGCGAAAAACCCAAATAAAGGAAAAAAAAATACTCAAATAAGTTGCCTAACGCACTACCAAGTATTTTGATGAAAATTGTTGACTGAACAATATCTTAACCTTATTAGGAGATGTCTTTTCTAACGCCAAAGTTCTTGCCTTTAGAATACGGCGAAGTCCAAGTTCTTACATGGGAACTCTGTCATCGGATATCAAACTGAGAGGGATGTTCTCGTGATGGGCAAAGAATCCATTTCGTTGGATCACAGCGTTAATAATATATAGAAATTCTTTATCTACATACCGAGACAACTGAATGGTGCGGAAAAGATGTCTTGCACCATCTTTACAAGTAGGTTTTGATTTCATGGAAAACAACATTGGATTATATACGTTCATAATACATTCCGTCAATATAGATGGATCACCGATGGATCTCTATTTGAAAAATACAATCTAAGAATACGATTAGCAGTTGTGACCCACCTTGAATGTTCAAGTTTTCCTGGATTCCGATTTGAAACACTTGGATTAAACTAAATTACATTACATTAAATATAGCAAGTAACTTGACGAGTATTATATGAAATAAAATGAAATGAACTGAAGTAGCCGATACTAGATGGAAATTTATTTTAAATAAATAAGCAAAGATTAATACCTAAACATTTCCACTAGATTTAAAATTGAATGTATAACAATCGTTTCGACACACAGAGCTTTTTTCTAATACAAACTATATTAAACTAACAGTGAGAAAAATAATTATAACCTAAAGTGTCCATCGACCTAATAATACCATAAAACATGATAGTGGGGAAATCCATTTTTGGCAACGTCTAGGAGGATAATATAAGTTTAATATAATTTATGTGAGTTAAGAATTCATTTAATTGTCTATCAGAACCTGTAAAGCAAATTAGAATGTCCTCGATATATCTGTGTTTAAATCATTACTTTCCTGGTACATATATGTGGATAATATTCTAATTTGATTTATAGGTTCTGATAGATAATTAAATCAATTCTTAACTCACATAATTTTTTTACATAAAAACATTAAATTCACAGTTGAAGAGGAGCAACAAAATAGTATCAACTTTTTAGACTTAACTATTACTAGAAAAAACAATAAACTTGATTTTGCAATTTTTCATAAACCATCACATACAGATTTAGTTATATACAATAAATATTTTCATCCTTATTCATAAAAGATGGCAGTATTTAACTCTTTTATACAAAGATTATTAAATATCCCCATGTCAATAGATAATTATAATAAAGAATTGAATGTCATCAAACACATTGCAATAAATAACGGATACGACCCAAACATTATAATTAATAAAAAAAAGTTATAATAAAGCCATTAAATTAATATATCTGGTCAATAATATCAAAAATGCAGCGTTCAAAACAATTACATTACGGGAAAAGTTACCAAATTAGAGTCGAGATATTTATCCAAAATAAATAATATAAATATTGCTTTTAAAACAAACAATAGTCTAGGATGTCTCATTAAAAACAATAAAAATCAAACCAATAAACTGTATAAATCAGGAGTTTATTTAATTGAGTGGGGGTCGTGTACAAAAGTCTATGTTAGACAGACAGGAAGATCTTTCTCTACTAGGCTCAATGAAGATAAAATAAATTATACTAAACAACAAAATAATTCTCATTATGCTAACCACTTAATGATAGAAAAGCATACTTTCAATGATAATTTTATAATGTTACATAATGAAAATAAATCCAAAAAATTAAATATTTTACAGAGCCTAGAAATTAATAAAAGAAAAATTTGGATATGTTGCTAAATGACCAGTTAGAGTTGAATGGTTCACCGTTATTAAACTTATATTGTCCTCCTAGACGTTGACAAAAAATGGATTTCCCCACTAGCATGTTTTATGGTATTATTAGGTCGATGGACACTTTAGGTTGTAATTACTTTTATCACTGTTAGTTTAGTATAGTTTATATTTGAAAAAGGTACTATGTATCGAAACAATTGTTATCCATACAATTTTAAATATAGTGGAACTTTTTAGATATTAATATTTGCTTATTTATTTGACATACAATGTTTTTAATTAATATTAACTTCGTCGGGGAGACAAAATAAGTTACAAGTTTCAAAATATTTTTAATACCTAATGTGAACCGATGTTCTAAGTTACCATTTAGGGCCGGTTCTACAATGCAAGAATTTACCAGGTGTAAGCCATATTTGGAATAAAATTTAAAACGCCCGTAGCGTATCGAGGGTTTATTCCGAGTATAGCTTATACCTGCAATGTAGAACCGGCCCTTAGAGGTCCACGTGTCCTTACATTTAGTTAAACATTAAAATATTTAAGAAATTGATAAAAATTAGATATTAAAAAAAATAAAGCCGCTGGGGAGGCAAAAAAAACTTTTGATATCAAAAATAAAAACAGCAAAATAACTTTTTGCTATTTTTTTTTTGCGCGCTATTAAAAAAAATCCAAAGTTCGTTTTTTCACTCCTCCTATTGCACATGTTTCTCATCTCTCTGACAATTTGTGATTGCCCTAGCAGAAAAACCCTATACCTTTTGAGGTGGTCCAGTCATCAAGTCATTTTTCGGCATCTCCGTAATTGTTGAAGTGTTTTATGAAAAGTACACAAGACATCGATGAAAGTGGTAGTTGGAAGGGGCTGAGTCTGGTGAGTACGGCGGTTGGGGCAAGAGTTTCCAGCCCAGTGCAGAAATGGTGTCCCTGGCAGTTTTCGCTGCCGCATTCAGGTCGCTTTTTGATCAATGCAAGGTTTAAATTGATCATTAGTGAACGGTATTGAGTGTTTCACCTGGTTTCAGAAGCTTATGGTACACGACATCATTCTGATCCCACCAAATGCACAGCATTGTCCTCTTTCCAAAGCGATTCGGTTGATTGTCAACACTCACAACGTTTTGAGTTGGGACATTGTCACCATAAGTTTCCACAAGTATACTACGACTTTCACTCGTGTTTTTCTTTTGATTGAACAGAAAAAGCAGTATATACCGCAAATGCTCTTTATCTATTCACTAATTCGCTAACTAATCAATGACGTTTTGAAAGGTACTGTCATAGCGACAAAATTACATAAGAGATTAGCCTGTCGCCATGTATTTAAAAAATTGAAAATTATTAACCGGCGCACCTGGTATGTTTTATTCTATTAAAAACAGTGAACAAATAGTTCACAGTTCTTTGTTTGATATTACAACACAGCTCAATATTAGGAAGCAAATAAGTGACAAATACTGCATCAACTAATATTTGCTCAAGATATTTTATATTGTCTATATTATGCAGTGCGTAATTGTCTAAAAGGAACTCTGAATATTAAATAATAAATCTTTTCATCGTCTTTTTCAAATAACATGATCTACAATTTTTTTATGTATCCTTCACTTCATGAGTCAAATCCCTCTAATTCTGGGTTGAGAAAAACGAATATGATTCAGAAAACTTCTTATCAACTCTAGTTTCTGTTATATACAATAGGTGCAAAATTTTTATTTTAACGGATTAAGGGAAAACGATATATTTTAACTTCAACACGGTTGATGTCACATGACATCCTGCTGTGCCCTCCCAAGTGACGGGTAATGTCATATGACATCATGTGCAAAAAACAATAATAACAGCATTATTTTGTAATAATATGTCACAATATACTATCCTGATGAAATAATAGAAGCATTTATGTCGAATTTCAGAAAAAAAAATTCCCGTCGCCACTGATGATTTACCAAACCTGTAACGCACTGAATGGCTTAACTACATATACCAACAACATTGAAAGTGCATTTGATTTTTTTTTTTAATGACAGTGTAAGAGTTCAAATTACATTGTAAGAGTTCAAAATTGCTGGGAGAATACCTGGCAGGTTGTTGGGTCTGAAAGGAATCATATATTGGCTCCAAGAGATCGTTTTCTTGATTGATTTTGACTTGTCTCTTGTAAGTGAGTTCCGGAGCATCCTTACACACAGACCAGCAGTAATTCGCAAGCATTGCTTAATCGCAAAAATATTCTAATTGAATCTTTCTCCGTATTCATCACTAACAGCTTCACAATTAGGAAGGCTTGTTGGAATCTTCTTCATTAACGCTGTCTTCATTTTCTACTTCAAGTTCAAATTTTGGGGTGGAGTAGGAACTGGTAAACTATCTGAATGTGGAATAGGTCGAATAGCCGATGGAAGATTCGTGTATTGAACTGTTCCTATTTTCTTTATTGACAATCTTGTCTTTATAGGCGAAGTAAAATGGAAATATCAGTCATCAGTGTGGTTTGTAAGCTCTAAACCATAGGCAGAGCAAAAACCATAGATCGTTCTTTATTTTTGAGGCATTCTCGTAGTATAACGGTTGAAGAGTTCCAATATATATATATATATATATATATATATATATATATATATATATATATATATATATATATATATATATATATATAAGGAAGATTTAAAGAACTACCGTCCAATAAGCCTCCTATCAGTGATGTACAAAGTTTTCACTAAGATAATTTCTAAAAGAATATTAAAAAAACTGAATGACGCACAACCAAGAGAACAAGCAGGATTCAAAAGTGGATTCAGTACAATGGATCACATCCAGGTTGTACACCAGGTCATAGAAAGGCACAACGAATACACCATGCCACTGTGCTTGGCTTTTATCGACTACGAAAAAGCATTTGATTCCATCTCAAAGCATGCGATAATGGATGCACTGCTTAGCCAAGGTGTAGAGAGAGCCTATGTAAACCTATTAGAATCGATATATGATGGAGCTACAGCCACAATTCACCTTGATGATCTTGAAGTGGGAATTAATATAGAACGAGGTGTACGGCAGGGTGACGCAATATCGCCTATTCTTTTCTCGGCTGGCCTTGAAGAAGTATTCCGTAAACTGGATTGGGAACAGGATGGGGTAAAGATCAATGGTGCAAACTTAAACCATCTTAGATTTGCAGATGATATTATTCTCATTTCACAAGACCCAGAGGAGCTGCAAAGACGCATACAAGAACTACAAAGGGCTGGCGAACCATTTGGCTTGAAAATAAACCTGAAAAAGAGTCAGGTTATGTTCAATAACTTCGCTCAGGACAGAAGAATTTCAGTTTTAGGAAGGGATTTAGAGATTGTGGACAGCTTTATATATCTTGGGCAGAGGATTTCCATGGAGGGGAATACCGCCCGGGAGGTGGAACGGCGTGTTAAATGTGGCTGGCAGGCATTTGGTAGGCTCAACATAGTGTTTAAGAGCAGACTCCCACTTTGCCTGAAAAGAAAAGTATTCGATCAGTGCGTTCTACCCGTTATGACATACGGAAGTGAAACCTGGACACTCACATCGCAATCAATTCAAAAACTTCGGGTGGCACAGAGGGGAATGGAAAGATGTATGCTTGGCATTACAAGACGAGACAGAAAGTCCTGCGCATGGATCAGGGAACAAACAAAAGTCTGTGACATCATTGGAAGAGTAAAACAGTTGAAATGGAGATGGGCAGGCCATATAGCGAGGCGATGGGACGACAGATGGACCAAGGCAATCCTGGAGTGGATACCGTTTGATCGCAAACGTCCGCGAAAAAGACCGAAAGCACGATGGACTGATGACATCGTTAAGTATATTGGACCCGAGTGGCAGAGGAAAGCCCAGGACCGTGAAGGTTGGAAGCATGCTGAAGAGGCCTTCATCCTGCAGTGGATCGATACGGGCTGATGATGATGATGATGATGATGATGATATATGTTTTTTCACCACAAATATAACAAAAATTATTTACTAAATTTACACATTTTCGAAGCATTTTGATTTAACAAATTTTACACTTCACCATTTTACACCAAACCAGAAATTCAACAGTAATTACAGCAGAGAAAAAATATGAAACTCACAGTTACAGCAACAGTAATTATATTTATAACCTACAAACAGCTGGAGAACGTTGTGTTTTATCAGTTGACAGGGGTGACAACTCCCGAAAAGAAAATTTCCCCCAAACTGAAAATATAGACTATAAAAAATGGCATGTCACTGTATCTCTAAAGCAAGAGCTAATCGGTCATTTTTATGATGATTTTTGAATTCAGTCGGTGGAAATACATAGGAATCAGTTATTTTTGAGTCCGAAACATTTACATTGTTGGTCAGTGTAACTTATTAGGTTTAAAATTTCAAAATAACTTTTAAAGTTAGTTAATGCATAAAATAACAGTGACAATAATATTGGAAATATTTAATAGAAAATATTCCAATGGTCTTTCTCGATTTCTCTTGTTGCAGCATAATGCCGTGGTCATAGAACTTCAGAGGTTTCCGGTCAAAGAACTGATCCAGGTGATTGTTGAAGTCTTCCAAGGAGGGAAAGATTTTACCATGTTGTTTTGAAGCTATCTAAATAAATGGTATTCGGAGGGCATACGATCGAAAGAGTACGGTGGATAGGGGAAAACATGCCAGTCAAGTTGTAAAATTCTGTTACGTGAGGCCTAGCATTGCCTAGATGGAAGGCCCAGGCCATTTGTTGTCGATTGCTCGCCTTACTTTTCGATTTTTTCGATTATGATTCCTTTTCAGTCCCACCAAATGTATGGCAAATGTATAGTATAACATATTCGTATGTAAACTGGCTTTCGCACTAGTTGAATATGTATTTCCGAGCTTACGCCATAATCTCTTACAATTATCATTATAATATACAATACAGTTTTCATATATTCTTATACATTTGCGAATCATTCTTGTCTATTCAGAAAAAAAGGACACGTCAAAAATGCTGTTTATTTTCTGCCATTTCTAATGATTAACACAAAAAATTTCAAAAAAAATCCCTTTAAAAAAGAACTCGCTAAAATTCCTTCCCTCAGACAATATGAAAACTTTACACATGTTAAGTACATAATAGTTTGGTTTAGCATAACAGCACTCTCTAGAGCCAAAAACAGGGCGAACTTTTACATCAACCCAATACAATTATTTTACAAACTAAATCAAAGACTCTTGTAAACGAATTAAATCATGTGGATTCACATCGGGAGCAAACAAAATTTCAAACCTATTAAAACTCACCCCATCCGCCCACTCATTCCCAATTTTCCAGACTTTCCTAAAACCAGTGTAACAATTAATTTTTTTCTCGCAAAAGGGAATAAATCGTGGGTGTAACAGGTGGTCCACCGTCAAAAAAGGGTTCGTTTTGTATCAAACGTCTAATAATTTCAGTCTGTTGGGGTTAGGCAGACAGTCGAAATAAAATTACCCTTGAAATGGGTTTTAATTTTATGGAGTAGGGAAGAATTTGGAATGGGGAGGGTGTCGTAGAAAGTTGTCGAACAATTTCGAAGATATTTGAAGTATTTTTGACCGTCTGGATTTCTCCATTTATTTCTTAAGTTAGGCAGTTTTGTAGAATATATATATATATATATATATATATATATATATATATATATATATATATATATATATATATATATATATATATATATATATATATATATATATATAAGAATATTAAAAAAACTGAATGACGCACAATCAAGAGAACAAGCAGGATTCAGAAGTGGATTCAGTGTAATGGATTACATCCAGGTTGTACAGTAGGCTATAGAAAGGCACAACGAATACACCATGCCACTGTGCTTGAATTTTATCGACTACGAAAAGCACTTCACTCCATCTCAAAGCATGTAATAATGGATGTACTGCTTAGCCAAGGTGTAGAGAGAGCCTATGTAAACCTATTAGAATCGACATATAATAGAGCTACAGCCACAATTAACCTTGATGATCTTGAAGTGGGAATTAATGTAGAACGAGGTGTACGGCAGGGTGACGCAATATCGCCTATTCTTTTCTCGACTGGATTTGAAGAAGTATTCCGTAAACTGGATTGGGAACAGGATGGTGTAAAGATCAATGGTGCAAACTTAAACCATCTTGGATTTGCAGATGATATCGTTGTACTTTTACAAGACTCAGAGGAGCTGTAAAAACGCAAACAAGAACTGCAAAGGGCTGGCGAACCATTTGGCTTGAAAATAAACCTGAAAAAGAGTCTGGTTATGTTCAATAACTTCGCTCAGGACAGAAAAATTTCATTTTTAGGATAGGATTTGGAGATTGTCGAGGAGTTGAATATATCTTAGGCAGAGGGTTTCAATGGAGGGGAATACCGCCCGGGAGGTGGAATAGCGTGTTAAATGTGGCTGGCAGGCATTTGGCAGGCTCAACATTGTGTTTAAGAGCAGACTTCCACGTTGCCTGAAAAGAAAAGTCTTCGATTTGTGCGTTAGAGTGCATCGTTGACATCGTTAAGTATTTTGGACCAAAGTGGCAGAGGAAAGTCCAGGACCGTGAAAGTTGGAAGCATGTTGAAGAGGCCTTCATCCTGCAGTGGATCGACACGGGCTGATGATGATGATGATGATTGAAAATTAAGTGAATTAGCGGCTTCACTCTTTTTTTCGGTTTCAACTCGATTTTTTCGGTATTAAAAAATTTTTTTTGGAAAAAATGAGTATATAGCATTAAATTTGCTACAAAAAATTCCTTTGAGTAAACGCTGTCCAACCAACAGTTTTTGAGTTATAGAGCTTGAAAAGTGAATGTTCATAATAATTGACATCAAATCTCCTTTAAATTGGAATTTATTGATCTTACATTGTATATATATTCTGTATATATATTCTGTTTATCAAGTAATATAAAGACGAAACCAATTTTACGAAACAACTTAGCATAACATGAAGTTGATACCAAGAATAAATTACTAAATCGGAAATTGCCCTAAAGAGTCCATCTTATAATTAATTAAGATATTTAATTACATCGAAAAGAAAGTTCGAAAGGGTTAATATAGCAAAAATATTTCCATTTAAAATAGCTAGAATTATTTAAAAGAACAAACCCTGGATATTATTGTTGCACCCCATGTTGTTCGTTTTGCAAACTCCTATATTATAAATGATTGAAATTCAAAACGGGAAATAAATGATTGAAATTCAAAAATACGAAATATTCGAACTAATCGGAATGAACAACAAAAACAAACATTTTTAGACCAAATCACTGAGATCGCTATAGTTAAAAATAAACGGAATTCCGTCGACAGGAGGTCGTTTGTTCGAAAAAAAGAAATGTGAAAAAAATAAGCCCACGTTAGATTAAACTTGGAAATAGCGTTCAACAAATCACCGAGGTGTCTACCAGTCGAGACTTGACGTGTTAATCATCGTAAAAAATGTACAGAATCCGGCAGAAAGCCGATGCCAACATTACTACTTGTTCTCATGCCAAAATCGTTTACCACTTTTAATTACCAGAGCAGTACGAAAAGTTTTTCTTTGAATACAAACAAAAGAAGTACTTATTGCATTATCCTTATCACATTATCAGATTATCCTATCCTACTTGCACATTATCCTATTTCATTTCTATAAATGTATTTAAGATATCCTAATCAAAAAGTCAGATGACTTTTGCATTTTCTTTCGTGCGTAGTTAAAACTAGACATGGGCAAAACTGTTATTTTTAAGTAATAGTTGGAACTGTGACTATTATTTTAAAATAACTGTTAAAAATAACAGGTTACTGTTATTTGTGTTATTTTAAAAATATTGTCACATTTTACTTATATTTGCTCTTTAACAGACATTTTACAAATATATTTACGGGCTATATATCATAAAACCTGTAAGTAATGTCTGAATGATTGTGGCGTGTTCATATATTTTTCACAAATTTATATATATATATATATATATATATATATATATATATATATATATATATATATATATATATATATATATATATATATATATATATATGTATGTATATAAAAATTTAATCGTTGGTGCGTCTGTTAGTGATCGTGTAACTTCTGAACGACTTGACCGATTGAGGTTGAACCTGTAAGTAATGTCTGAATGATTGTGCCGTGTTCATATATTTTTCACAAATTTATATATACATATATATATATATATATATATATATATATATATATATATATATATATATATATATATATATATATATATATATAAAAATTTAATCGTTGGTGCGTCTGTTAGTGATCGTGTAACTTCTGAACGACTTGACCGATTGAGGTTATATTCCCACAATATATTTGATTTGTCGAGACGATGGTTCATAGCTATGCTAGGATCCCATAGGTGGCGCTGTAGTTAACTATTTTTAAAAAATCGACTATTTTTTTAAAGGTATCGAAAATATTGTTAGAAATGACAAAAAAATACTGTGAAAGTTAGAGCTTTTCAATTTCCCATTTAAATAACATTGGAATTTTTTTTAGAAATTTGGAATTTTATAGCTCTTCAGCGGAACATTACTGTGGAAGGACTACTACATATCTTTGTAGGAAATTGAACGTTCCTCAAAAAAGGTCTCTTGTTTATTTTCGATAAATTTACTTTTTCAAAAGTTATCTCATTTCACAAGACCCAGAGGAGCTGCAAAGACGCATACAAGCACTGCAAAGACCTGGCAAACCATTTGGCTTGAAAATAAACCTGAAAAAGAGTCAGGTTATGTTCAATAAATTCACACAGAAAAAATCTTGGGCAGAGAATTTCAATGGAGGGGAATACCGCTCGGGAGGTGGAACGGCGTGTTAAATGTGGCTGGCAGGCATTTGGTAGGCTCAACATAGTGTTTAAGAGCAGACTCCCACTTTGCCTGAAAAGAAAAGTTTTCGATCAGTGCGTTCTACCCGTTATGACATACGGAAGTGAAAAAAGACACTCACCTCGCAATCAATTCAAAAACTTCGGGTGGCACAGAGGGGAATGGAAAGATGTATGGCATTACAAGACGAGACAGAAAGTCCTGCGCATGGATCAGGGAACAAACAAAAGTCTGTGACATCATTGTAAGAGTACAATTGAAATGGAGATGGGCAGGCCATATAGCGAGGCGATGGGACGACAGATGGGCCAAGGCAATCCTGGAGTGGATACCGCTTGATCGCAAACGTCTGCGAAGAAGACCGAAAGCACGATGGATTGATGACATCGTTAAGTATATTGGACCCGAGTGGCAGAGGAAAGCCCGGCACCGTGAAAGTTGGAAGCATGCTGAAGAGGCCTTCATCCTGCAGTGGATCGATACAGGCTGATGATGATGATGATATATATATGCTCTCCTGGACCTCCAAATTTAACTCAACAACATAATAAATCATACAAATCGCTATATTTAATAGTTTTAGTTTTAATAATTTTTTATGGACATTTATTACATTAAAATTGAATTAACTACAATATGTCTGTATATGATTTAAATTAAAATTATTCTTAAGACCTTATAACAATATCATTGAAATTATGAAATGATGAAAGATAAAAATTAATGGATAAAAATTAATGGAAAAAAAATTAACTGGGACAATAGTAGAGTGTGTTGTCTGCTCTACTTCGGATTACAGCATTTATGCGTATAGACATGGTTCTAATTAAATTTTGCAGTTCGGAACGAGACTCTGAGGTGATCGGACGTGTTTGTCTGGTCACCATGGGGACAGATAGCAGTGTCCGTTGGTAGTCTCGGTCGCCGACGTACAGATCTGGCCAAGGGAGCGGACAACCCCGAAGTGTCGTCTACGCCAGTCGGCACTTCAAACCTAACCCAGAGAATAAGTCTTAGCCCCGAAGTTGGTGAAGAACGAAGCACCGGGACCGGCAGCAACACCAAATCCTTCTTGCCCGGACTCGCTAACAAGGAATAAACAGTGTAATACTGTAAGCAGAGGATGGACTCTGTGATGGTCGGACGTGATGTAAGGCGCGCTGGCCATCGTGGGGGCAGACGTCCATGGCTGTTGACCGTTCCAGCAGCGGGAGTCCGAACTGGATTAGGGAGCGGGCACCCCCGAGGTTCGTCACGCAGGACGCGCGGCGACCTCAAACCTAACCAAGAGAATAAGCCTTAGCCCCGAAGACGGTGAAGATGAAACGCACTGGGACCGACAACAACATCCAGTCCGTCCATTCTGTGCTACCAACAACATCAAAACAAAACCACTAACACCGGTATAACATCAAGAAAACAAAAAGAGAACATCAAGAAAACAAAAAAGAGAATAATAAAACAAATAACAAAATAACATCAAGAAAACAAAAAAGAGAACATCAAGAAAACAAAAAAGAGAACATCAAGAAAACAAAAAAGAGAATAATAAAACAAAATAGAACAGAATAACATCAAGAAAACAAAAAAGAATAGGCCAAAACACCACAGTCACGAAGAAGAACCGAACAGTACATCAGTTCATTTAAAAAATCCAGCGTCAACGACCAGCGAACCAACCAATCGATCTACGAATAAACTTCCACTGGACTCGACCCTCGCGGGTCGTTTCCGGAGCAGTAATCACTATCACTTCGGTCGATTAATCTCGACAGATTGCGACTGACGCGAAACAGTCGTAATCGATAATAAGAGAACAAAAGTAAGGGCCTCAGGGTCAACTTGACACACAGGATATGCAGTAGTAGTAGTAATTAAATTTTGGATAAAATCTTGAGGAATTTGTTTCCATTCTGTGATAACTGCATTTTCAAGTTTCCTCAGGTTTCTAGGTGCAGGAATATGACGTTTCACATTTCTTTTGATGTAACCCCATATATATTTTCGATCGGACTCAGACCCGGGGTTTCTGGTGGCCATTGCATAATTGGTATACCAACTTGATTAAGATAATAGAGTACCTCCCTAGCTACGTGAGGTCGAGCGTTGTCTTGCATAAACAAGAAATTGGGTATATATATATATATATATATATATATATATATATATATATATATATATATATATATATATATATATATATATATAGCTACATCTAATATTTTCACGAATAGTAGGTGTTTCTAAATCATTTCGGGTATCGATCTGTTCATTCATATATATATATATATATATATATATATATATATATATATATATATATATATATATATATATATATATACCGAATTATCGACAAATTGTGAACACATTTCACGCTCATTTCTGATCCGAAGGATCTGTAGTTTCAACAGGACGGCTCCACGTGTCATGCAGCCAACGGAACGATCGATTTATTGAGGGAACAATTAAGTGAGACAATTTTTTCGAGGAACGGACCTGTTAATTGACCACCAAGGTCATGTGATTTAACGCCTTTCGATTATTTTCTCTGGCATTATGTTACATCTTTGGTTTATGCTGATAAACCTGCATCCGATAAAAAACACCCTATACATCAACTCAATATTATTCTGTCTATTTCTGTATATGTGTATGTTACTTACTAACATCATGATATTAAAAAATAGAATAAAAGAGGAGTTGGACAAAAAACTAAGGAAATAAATCATCATGAATTCAGAACTGAAAGATCTTAATAAATGCATTATGGATGATTACAGAACATTCAATGGAATAATAATCGTAACTGGGCCTCACATTTAATGGCTTTGAAAAAACTTATGACTCCATAAATATACAAAACGTATAGATAATACTCAGAAATGGGGGACTCCCACAAAAAATAATAAATTTAATTAAAGAAAGCTTCAATCAATATAAGATTATTGCTAAACATGAAGGAAAACTATTCCAAACATTCGAAACTGAAACAGGACTAAAGCAGGGGTTAGTTAAAATCTCGTCTAATATTGGTACGCCGTCAGGCAGTTATAAACAACCAAGAAAATGGAATACTATGGAATTTGATGGAGATACCTGATGATTTAGATTTTACAGACGCTATATGTTTAATGTGCAAAAAAAATGTAATATTTACAAAGAAATTTAAACATCCTAACCACAATACGAATAAAGTAGGACAAAAAATGAACATAGAAACAACCAAAGTAACGACTAAAGTCACCAGATATGACACTGGAAGGAATGTGAAGGACTCTGTGAATTAATTAAACTACTTGGGAAGAGGAATGACGTGAACTGATGGAGTGCTGAACGTGGAGGGTAAAATAAATAAAGCTAGGGTTGTCTTCACGTTACTAAACAAGTATTTATAAACCAATGTTTGAGAAATATATTACCCATTTGGTGGTTGGGGGAACGAACGGGGGAAGAACCAATAGGAAACCAGAGAAGAAGAAGGAAGTTCAGATGGGGGTTGTGCGAGGTCATCGCGAGGAATAATTGGCTCGTACTGTTTTGAAGCCGGCAGGAGATGCGCAATTTCCATCAATTCAAAGCGTTATGTGAAAATATTGGACGATTTTTTGGTACTTGAATTTCACAATTTTGCTGGTTATAATCAAAGTACATGGTTTCAACAGGATGGGGCAACGTCATACACTTCCAACACGTTTCTGACACGAGTTCGTGAAATTTTCCCAAACAAATTGATCTCCAGGAGAAGTATCATAAATCGCCCTCCACGTACTCCTGAGTTGAGCACTATAGACTTTTTCTTATGGGACTATCTAAAATCGAAAGCTTTCCACCAATAAACCAGGTGCTTTGGTGCAGTAAAAAGAAAATATCCGACCCGAAATGTCAGCCATTCCAGAAATTAAGTGCCGAGCCTTCCTAAGGAACTTTGATGTTCGTTTAGATGAGTGCCGTAACCATGATGGTTTACATTTGAATAATATTATTTTAAAAAAGTAATTTCCTAGAATGTAAATTTCTATAATTAATAAAGGTTTTTTTGATGGGCGTTTCTCTTTTATTTATATCCTATGTCAAAAAGAAACTTTCCTTTGTGACACTTTGTACAATGGTATCTAAAAGGGAAAAGTTGGGCCACCCTAGAGAAACCTGGACAAAAGGGTACGACGGAGGCTGGTATGTCACTCACGGAAATAGGATGTCCGGTAAGGGACAGATGTAATTGGAAACATTTCACCAATACCTAGAGATGGAAATTTTAATTCATTTGTGTGAACTAGTTCATCCCATCTCGTTTGTGATAAAGAATAGTTCAATGAATTAGTTTTCTAGTTCATTTTAGTTCACGCATAATAAATGTGTATCTTCTGCCGTAAACTAAACTGAACTTGCTTGCGATCGAGACCGAATGAACTAAAACACAATATAATGAAAATATAATAGATTTTGTTTTAAATCAATCAAAAATATACAAGAGCCATAAAATATAAAATAAATGTAACTCTGAACTCCGAGGTGAGTTAAAAATAAATACATGCATACATATATACTAAGTACCGAGAGTTAATAGAGTGTTCTTTTCAATAATTTTTGGATAATTGTATAATTGTTTGTAGTCACACAGTGTTATATGTAATCGATCAGACTACACGTACAATTAGACATACTTGAAAACTAATTGTACGCATAGTCGGGTCAAATGCAAATACCGCGTGTCCACAAACAATTATTGTAATTCTTCATAAATTCCATTGAAAAATAAAACAGATTTTAGAATCTTCTAAAATAAATAAAAAATTACTAAACTTGAAGAGATTTACCACTAAACATCAAAACACTTTTTTGAACTACTCGACTCACGTTTCGCTAACCATGTTAACATCATCAGGAGATGATTTAATCTAATTCTAAAACTAAACTATGTCCTATTTATATGAAAACCATACCTAACGAAGCATGTAAAAGTCATGAACCGTGAAGTGTGCTAAGCCTTACATTAATAATTGAAAAAGTTGACTGAAAGGAATCGGTCCTTTATCTCTGTTCATGATTTTCTTACATTTTTCTATTTGAATGCTTTCATATGCATCCAAAGCCCTATTATTATTAACACTTTTAATTAGTCTTAAATTACTAATATCTATACTGTGGTCATGTTCGATTGCATGTTGGGCAACACAAAATTTTTCATTTCTCCCATATCTAATGTGGGCAATATGTTCTTTATATCTTGTCAATATGGATATTTTTGTTTGCCAAATATACCTTCAATCACAGTCTTGACAGCTAATTTCGTAAATCCCTGACTTTTCCTGTTGCTCTACTTTATCCTTTGGATTGTCCAGAACTTCTCTTAATTTATTATACGGTTTGTACACAACCTTAATGTCCACATTATTCAAAATTTTGTCTAGTCCTCTTGTCAACTGGGCATCAAATGGTATTACCATGAATTTCTTTGTGTTCTGATCCTTTTGAAAAGTCGAAGATTCTTTCAATAATTTTCTGAACCTATGTTTTCTAATTAGTTTATCTACAATGTTCTTATTATAACCATTCACTTCAGATACCTCCCTAATTAATTTTAATTCTTTGTTATAATTATCTTTATTTAAAGGAAAATTAATTAATCTATTTACGATAAAATTTAAACTAGCCATCTTATTTTGGAAGCTATGATTTGAATCGTTAGGAATGTATCTCGAAGTGGTGGTAGTTTTTCTGAAAATATCAAAAGCTAACCTATTTTTATTATGACTAACACATCCAGAAATGGTAAACTATCGTAGTTTTCGAGTTCATGCGTGTATATTATATTTTGGGATTTATTATTTAAGTTCTTTATAAAATCATCTAAATTTTCATTTTTCGAATCGAAAATGGCAAAAATTTCATCCACATCAATACCTTCGGAAAGTAACTGAATTCATCTTTTGCCTCGGTATCAAATTTACTCATAAACAAAAATTACTGTTTAAAAATAATATCTGTATTAATTTTTTTGATTTTAATGGTGTTCTTTCTTGCATAATTTGTTCCGCTTTCGAAAAAATTCTTTCGCAAGGCACTGACGTTGCAGGGATGCAAAGACGACTCTTACTACGCTCATACTACCATTTTAGAGGATCTTCATGTCAATTAAGAAGCGGTTCACCTAAGTATCGATCCAATTCAATTATAAACTGGATGTGGGATTTTTCTCTTGACGTACTAATTTGTTGACCGTTTTATCAAATGTTTTCCACATTGATTCGGATTGTTTTTATTCTGACGGCGACGGATGTTCTTCTGTTGACTGTTTTGCTGTTGAATTATTATTACCAAAGAAAGGACCAAGTTTTCTTCGCAATGCAACAACTGTATTATTATAATTTCTTTCATCCTTAAATGCATGTTACTTAAATCTTGGAACTAAAATTGCTGACTCCGCTAATACATCTATGTTTTCTACATCTGTAAATTTTCTGAAAAAATTTTCACGGAAGACGCGTAATACCGCCTAAAGTTCTGGTTCCATATTGTCTTGAATATGGAACCATATATGGCATATACAAAAACTAGAACTTTGGAAATAGTAATGCTCTTCTCTGAACTTGTTTCTTTAAATATTTTAAAAATATCGATTAATTTTTGGACGACAGCCTATTCCGCCACTGTTACTGTGTTAATCTAAAGGTTTTCAAGGGCTAATGTGGAAATAAGGGCATCTTTAATAGTAACTGCTCTCTCTAACATATTTAACGTCGAATTCCATCACGTTATCACTTGTTGTTTGAGTTTCAATTCGGGTAGACCCATTTGATTTTGAATCTGATTTAATCTGCTTTGCCAAAGCCGAAGAACTTTGCTTAAATAATGTTACCATTACTTTAATCTTATTTAAAAGAGGCAGAATTTCTTTAAGGCCGATCTGCATTAAGAGATTAATCGAATGTCCAAAACAATTCTTTGACTTCCAGCCACCATTCCTTTTGTCCGCGAGTATATTTGCAGCATTATGGTTAGCAACGCAACTAGCTTTATTTTTTATTTGAAATTCCTCAAAGTTTGATTTTAAAATTGCAGTTAAGTTTTGTGCAGGTGTCTCTCATTGTAAGAAAAACAGTCTATTAAATGAGATTTTAGTAGTAAAGAGTCGTTTTTCTCTAATAAATAGTGCAGAGTCAATGCGGTAAAATTCTCATTATTAATCGAAGTCCATGAATCTGTAGTAACATTTACAAATTCAGCTGCATTAAGATCAATCTGAATATTTTCTCTTGTTTTATTGTAGACCCGTTGAACTAGACCTTCGCTTAATATTTTTCGGGTCGGCACACGGGTAATAATGACTTTTTTACTACTTCTACTACATGGTACTTACCCATATTATTGTACTACCATAAATATATTCATTTTTTTCTATTACTCTCGTAATATTTCCGATTTCCTTTTCCCTTTTATTCTTCTCTCGTTACTCCCGTTCGCCTGCACCTCGTTTCTGGTTTTGATGGACATTGGCGGCCGTCGAATTTGACGCTTCGCGTGAATCATGAAATATCTCGGCTTAATTTTGCTAAGTGGCCGTTTTACGTTTTTTTTTCTAGCTCACGCGCACGCAATCCGAAAATATCTTTGATTTTTTGGATCTGATTTAAAAGGTTCCCGCTGATTTTGATTTGAATAAAACGGACAGAAAAACCGATTGCTGTTTTAGTGACCTTAATGTTTTCTAATTCATGAAAAAATTAGCAGCTATTTCTGTTAGATAACTATACAAAGGTTATAAAGGATTTTCATAAGAGAGTCGGAACTTTGAAACGTAACTGCGGTAACAGTTTTTGAAATTAAGGGGTATTTTAGCTAGAATTTTGAAAAAAATCGATTTTTGTTTTAAAACCTTAAGACTCTAAAAATATGCCCTTAAGAATATTTTTTGAAATTCAAGTTATTTTCGGAGATACAGCTATTTTAGTGACACGGCATCTAAACCGGTCTGGCGTCGGAGCGGATCGAACAATTGAAGGTAAAGAAAGATTCTCCGTCTACATGTGTCACGTTCCCCCATAAAATCGTTCTTATTCTAGGTAGAGGAAGGCCCAATGTATGGAGCAGAACTTACAAATTAAAAAAATGTAACTACAAAGTGCAGATTTTAAACGTCGTTTTGAAACTATCGATGAAACTTGGGTTTACTACTGTGATCCTGAACTGCGACAACAAACCGCAGAGTGGACTGAGCCCGGTTTTGCAACTCTGAAGCAGCCAAAGAGGTTAAAATCGACCAAAAAGGTTATGGCATCAATTTTTTGGGATGCAAAGGGCATTTTGTTAATTGATTACTTTCAAACCGGTAAAACAATAATAGGACAGTATTACTCAAACCTTTTGGATCAATTTGATGCAAAGATTCATGAGAAATGACCTAGTTTAGCGAAGAAAAAACTAATTTTTCATCAAGACAATGCACCGCCACACAGAGGTGTTCTTGGAACACTACGAATTGTTGGAGTCTCCACCATATTCACCAGATCTGCCCCCCTATGACTTTTATCTGTTCCTAAACCTCAAAAAATTCCTACGTAGCAAGCGATTTTCATCAAGTGTAGAAGCAAGAGCAGTAGATGAATATTTTAAAGGATTTCCAGAAAATCACTTCAGAGATGGCATAAATGATTTGGAGAACCACTGGAAAATATGTATTGAGCTTAAGGAAGAATATACGGAAGAATAAAGTAATTTTTTCAAGTAGGGTTGAGCGGGGTTAGTTGATCATAGGGGCAAGTTGTGCAATTGAAATATTTCGAAAACTAAACAACCTACAACAAAAGTGTAAATGGCGAAAGAAAGGGTCATGGGAGGAGAATACATAGCGCGACTGTCAATTACTGTCCGGTGCTGTGATAAAATAAGAGAACGCTTTGTTTTTTTAATTTTGGCTTTTGTTATATTAATAATTTTTAATTAATTAATAATTTTTCTACTATACCCGTATAAAAACACTTAATACGGACCACGAAAGTATTTATAGATTACTTAATTATTGTTCTTTCGATTATAGATGGTTATTTATTTTTAACTCTTATGATTTTTTATATCTTAATTTTTATTTTGTTGCTTCAACTGGGGCTAGTTGACCAATGCGCGTTCAATGCTTGCTCAACTAGCCCCACTAGATGTTCATTGTAGAAAATCCAATTTTTCTTTAATACATTTATAACCGTCAATTAAATTGTGCATGTGATGATTATACACAAAGTTTACTAATTAAATGATTATTATTACATTTTAGGATGCGTACATATAGACGAAAGACCTTAAATCGTTTAGCTACTAGTCAACAATTGAGTGATGCAGCAAAAGCTGTAGAGGAAGAAAAAACGAGTGTAACTGCTGCAGCTAAATAATTTAATATTAACAGGATGACTTTAAAGAGATATGTTTGTATTAATTGTGATAAAGACAAAGATTATTAATAATTTCGGATTAATTATCATCTAGCAATATTCTTGATCTCATAATTGATCATTTGCGTTATAATTATTCTTAAATATATAATTTTAAATATAAAAAGTGTAATAATAATCCAAAGATTGCAAATATTTAATTTTGTTTGATTTTAGTTTTCTTTTTCCAGAGATATAATAACAATATGAGTATGTAATTATCATAATAAATAAATATTTGCTTGTTGATTATAATTATTTTGTATTCAGATCATTCTATACAGTCATCAAGCCCATATTTTAACTATTGTTCAACTAGTCCCATATACATGCTCAAGTAACCCCAGTAGTGGGGCACGTTAATCAATTTGGAGCGCTCTCGCATTCCCGACAATAACTTTTGAACTTGTACTCGGATATTTTTTACACCTGTAGACGTTTTAGAGAAGAGTAAATTACGAACCTAACAGAGTAAGAATGGATTAAATCCGATGCATATTCTTAAAGTTACGGGAGATCAACCGAAAAGTTGCTCAACTAGCCCGGCTCTACCCTATAAACTTGTTATCATTTCCGCTCCGCAAACTTTTCAATTAGGCTGTATATATGTATATATATATATATATATATATATACACACACACATATATATATATATATATATATATATATATATATATATATATATATATATATATATATATATATATATATACCAGGAGTCCCATTAAGGATCGCGGCCGTATCTTGAAAATTATTTATCCCACAGCTTTGGGGAAAAAAAATTGTACTAAAAATGATCATGAGAAATTCACCAAAAATATTTTTAAGCTTCTAAAACGACCGCAAGAGGGCGTGACGAGCTAAACATTTTTAAAAATCTTTTTTTTTGTGTATTTTCAAGCGTTAACCGAGTAAGAAAAATTTCAAAGTTATAATTAGCAAACTGTCTCCTACAACTTTGTTTTATGACATTTTGTCGTAACTTCGCGAATAAAGAAGTGGGAGGGGGGGGGGAGTTTTACCTATTTAGATAAAAAGTCGTCTAATGTCCGTTTGCCTAAACCAATTTTCCTCAATTTGGATTCATTTAAAAGGCAATTGCTGGGACAATCAGATAATCTAGGAGATAAATTATTTACTTTATAAATGAAACCGCGAGGTGGCGTTACATTCAACAATAGTTTTTTGAAGTTTTGTTCAGTTTTTTCAAATGGAATGGTACAGCTTTTACTTCATGGCAAGAAAGGTAATTTAAAGAGGAATCATCCAGTGAAAACCCGAAATCGATATTTCGATTTTTCTGAAAAAATCAGTTATTATTTCACTACCACCTGCATTAAGTTAAAAAAATATTAACCTAATGTTTGCCTTCCTTCACACTTTACCCAGACTTAGGACTGGTCCAAATTCTTCGTGCCATATTAATTTGGAGCGTGTTTAAAGGCCAACGGGCCAACAACGAACAAACGAACTTCTTTCAATCATGTTTTCTCGTGTGGTAGGACGAGTTTGAAAAACAAGATCTTTTAGTCATCCCCACAAGTAAAAATCGAGGACTGTCAAATCCGGTGAGCGCGCCGGCCACGAAAATAAACTACCCCATCCTATCCAACGATTTGGAAACGAAGCATTCAAGAAGTTTCGAATCACCTGCGAGAAGTGGGCAGGGCATCCATCATGCTGGTACCACATTTGTCTTCTTGTTTCCAACGAAACATTTAAATATGTTTCACTATTCAAATGTCCATTAAAAATAAAGGGACCAATAATTTTGTCTCCCAGACACCACACCATACGTTCACACTCCATCTATTTTGGTGGTTGATTTCTAACATCCAGTGTGGATTAGCAATTGCCCAGTAGTGCATATTATGTAAGTTAACGCCTCCATCACTGCTAAAATTAGCTTCATCATTGTTTATTTCCACTACACATATTTTTTAACCAGTGACAATAGTCTAACCGTCTGTCGAAATCGTTATCCAAAAGGGCTTGGTGTAAGACAACACGATAGGGGTGCAGCTTGTTATCTCTTAAGATTCGATGAACGGATGTCTTGCTAACACCTAATGCTTCAGATATTTGTCTGATACTTAAATGGGGGTTGGTTTCAACATAAGCCAGAACATTTACGACATTATCTCCATTACGAATCGAACGTAACCTGGTGCGGACTGGATCTGGATGCACAATTCCTGTTTCTCGTAAGCGTCTTGCTAGACGTGTAAACACCTTCTTCGAATAATGCCTTCTTTCGGGATATTGACTTGCATATTGCCGCTCTGCAATACATGCATTTTCAAAACATTGGAAATACACCGCCAACATGTCATAGGCCTCGTTATTCGTAAAAGACATTGTTAGATATTATTATAATAATTATTAATAATCAATAAATGCAATGTTGAAAATGTAATGCATTTCAAAACTGACAAGTTAATTTGACTGTTTTTGTTTGTTTGTATGGTTCCCTTCTTACACTCTTTGTGTAATGTACCTAAGGATTGCATGCGTTTATTTGGAAACCCGAAAACGCATAATTTCATTCATCCATTCATTTAGTTTAAAAGAATGAGTAGGTATATTTATTAATGACTGATTTCAATATTCTGTCAAGTAGTATTTAAGCATCACAAAAGAGAAAATGTAACAATTGGGGAAAGGCATTTTTTCCGCTTATGTAATTAAATTAGAAAATATTATAAAGGTCAGGATTAGAACATTTATGATGATTGGTACGCAATAGATAATTTTATTTTTTAAATAAAATTGTTGCAGTTGCGATTGCGACCTAAATATTAAGACCAATTTTTAACTTAATATTACCGTAAAAATTAAAACTAACTGATTTTTTTCAGAAAAATCGAAATATATCTTGACATGCCAGAGATATCGATTTCGGGTTTTCACTGAACGATTCCTCTTTAAATTACCTTTCTTGCCATGTAGTAAAAGCTGTACCATTCCATTTGAAAAAACTGAACAAAACTTCAAAAAACTATTGTTGAATGTAACGCCACCTCGCGGTTTCATTTATAAACTAAATAATTTATCTCCCAGATTATCTGATTGTCCCAGCAATTGCCTTTTAAATGAATCCAAATTGAGGAAAATCGGTTTAGGCAAACGGACATTAGACGACTTTTTATCTAAATAGGTAAAACTACCCCCCCCCCCCCCCCCCCCCCCACTTCTTCATTCGCGAAGTTACGACAAAATGTCATAAAACAACATAACATAAACAATATAAACAAGTTGTAGGAGACAGTTTGCTAATTATAACTGAGAATTTTTCTTACCCGGTTAACACTTGAAAATACACAAAAAAAAAATTTTTTTTAATGTTTAGCTCGTCACGCCCTGTTGCGGTCGTTTCAGAAGCTTAAAAATATTTTTGGTGAATTTCTCATGATCATTTTTAGTACAATTTTTTTTCCCCAAAGCTGTGGGATAAATAATTTTCAAGATACGGCCGCGATCCATCCTTAATGGGACACCTGGTATAAATATATATATATATATATATATATATATATATATATATATATATATATATATATATATATATATATACATATTTAAAGTATGATTATATCAAGAGAACAGAAAATCCATAATATAATATTGATGAAAATCCATAATATAAATATGAGAAATAGGTGAGAAAACGGGGAAAGAAAGTAAAATTTTCAATTGAAGAAAACGTTGTTAATAAACAAAATTCACTTACTATGGCACAAAATATTTACAGTTGATTCATAAAAAGGCTTTCTATAGTAAAAAAGTGACAGTTTGCCCTGCAGTTTCCCCACAAGTAATTATTTGTGCTGTTTCTTTTTTGACGACCAGAAACCGTAAATGCCGAGCGTTAAAGGCTCCGTTTTAACATTTTTGTTTGCCTCGATTAGTTTCAGCAGAACAGTTCGTCAACTTTTATTTCAATGGGATTATCGAAGGATTATTTTCATAATCGATTAATCTCCAGATCCTCCACCCATGACTTACTTTAAAGAGATAATTTACATTAATACATCTCCAACAAAGATAACAATCAGTTGCATAATTAACCTGCAAACATTTGCATATCAAATCAATCATTTCCTGATAAGTCTAACATGGCTAACGAAACGGAAGTCGAGAAACTGAAAATTAGCTCCCCCAATTTAAACCATTTCGTTAAATTTAATATTCTTTTAAGAAATGCACTAAATATTTCTTAAAAATAACTCGAATCTGCCGCCACGCTTCAAAGAAGATATATTTCGAAAGGCTAAACTAAAGAAAGACCGAAATAAACATTTCGGTCGTTATAAAAAGTGTATATTGCGTCTGTAAAGTGTGGTTTTTGGAAATTAGTCTCTATAACAAACAACAAATTTATTAACTGTTAAAAAGCTTTGGTGGATGTGTTGTTGGTGAGCACGTCTCTCCGTATTAACGATTTCAAAATATAGTTTTTATCTATTTTGTATTTTCGGTCTCGAGCTTAAAGAAAGATTTGTTTGTTTACTCGGTTGCTCTAAATAGATGCCTAAATTAAATTAACACCTAACAAAATAAAATATAATAGCCTTAAGTAAAACTTTAGCTAATTTATTTAAGTTGGGGACACGTCAACGCACTAGGCGTTGTTTAGCAACTGAACATATAGCTTAACGTGAGCTTAACGTAGAGCTCAACCCTTGGTTTTCTACTTAATCATAAGTTACTTAAAAGGCCTACCGATTGACGAGTGACCAACGCAGCATATGTCTCACAGGGCATCCGGCCTTATCCAGCCACTAACAAGTGTAACTGAGAAATTATTCTTCGTCGGATTTTACACTCTTGCCTAGAAGCATTCACTAAATCAGTTTTTTCCTAGTTCCCGACGCGCGTTTTTTTAACAATGTTATCATCATCACGAGATGATTCAATCCAATTCTAAAACTAAACTATATTCTATTTATGTGAAAACCGTATCTAATAAAGATATAAGAAAGATGCTTTAATCCATCCACTACATAAGAAAGGAGATAGAACGGATGCAAACAACTATAGAGGGATATCTCTTCTCCCAGTTTGTTACAAGATTCTATCTCAATATCTACTAGACAGAGCACAGGGACAGTTAGAACCTAACATTGGTGAATATCAAGCAGGTTTTCGACCGGGCAGATCCTGCCCTGAACAGATCCTGAATCTGAAGTTGATTCTAAGACATCAAAAACTGTACAATAAAAATCTCGTCTGTACATTTGTGGATTTCAAAAAAGCATACGATTCTATTGATCGCGAATCTTTATTCCGAATCTTGAAAGAACAAGGACTAGATTTGAAAACGCTGGCAATTATTAAAGCAACGTTAACTAACACAAGGTCAAAAGTTAAATTCATGAGTGAGATCTCAGAGCCCTTCGAAATTAAAACTGGAGTGAGACAAGGGGATGGACTCTCGCCACTCTTATTTAACTGTGTTCTAGAAAAAGTAATACAGGAGTGGCGTGAAAAAAAGTCGGCCCTGAATATTGACCAGCCCATTAAACTGGGGAGAACCAACATCAAAATTGATTGTCTGGCATTTGCTGATGATCTAGCAATTTTAGCTCAAGATGTATTAACGGCACGGAAACAGATTGAAATCCTAAAAGAAACAGCAGAAAATGTAGGACTCCAAATTTCCTTTGAAAAGACACAATACATGACCTGCAACAGACTAAGAACGCCATTTCTAAAAACAAAATATGGTAACATCAGACGAGTCTCTCAATTCAAATATTTGGGTGAAATAATCATGGAAAATGGGTTGGAAAAAGCGGCCAATAAGGGTAGATGTCAAAAAATGGAAACGGCATTGAGACTTACACAAAATATTTACAACAAAAAATGCCTATCTAAAAACACAAAACTGAGACATTACAACACAGTTATTAAGCCAGAGCCGGTCGCGTTGGTGCGGCGGTAAGAGCGTCTGTTTTGCCGAATCCGCGCTGGAGCGGTAGCTGGTTCGATTCCAGCGCTCGAATGGTTATTTTTCTTTCTTCTGTCCGTTTATCTTTCCTAAATGTTTGTGATTGTTTCTAGGCAAAAGTGTAAAATCCGACTACGAATTACCCCTCAGTCACGCCAGTTAAAGGCTGGGTAAGGCCGGATGCCTTCTGAGAAGTGTTCTACGTTGGTCACTCGCCAGTCGGTAGATTTCCTGATAGACTTATGGGTAGGCACATAACCAAGGGTTTATAGCCCGAGGGGGGTGCTGGCCTGGGTTTGTCGGAAGCTGATGACCGTGGTTCGGAACCCACGTTAAGCTGTAGGTCCAGTCGCTAAATAGCCTAGTTGCTGATGCGCCTCTAACCCAAATACTTTACTTTTACTTTACTTTATTAAGCCAGAATGTCTATATGCTGCAGAAACGCTCATTTTGAATAGAAAGAGGGACATCGAGGACATTGAAAAGAAGGAAAGAAAAATCGTAAGAAAAATCCTAGGCCCCAAACAAATAAATAGCACAACATACCGACTTCGAGAAAACGAAGAAATCAAACAATACACAGATATACATAGCGCTATGAGAAAAAGAAGACTTAAGTTTTACGGACTTACATAAAACGGATGAATCCGAGTAGGTTAACTAGACAAATAGTTGAATTTTATGAAAATAGGAGTAAAGCTAAACTAGAAATAATTAAATGGATTGTTGCAATTAAAGAGGACCTAAGATCAGCAAATATTTCACAAAGTGAAATTCAGGATAGAGGCTGTTTAGACACAAGGTGAACGTTTGGAAGGTTGGGCAGAGAGAAAAATGTAGGAAGACTGGAACAACTTGGTCTGACGAAAGGAAAAAAGCTCATAGCCAAAGAATGAAATTAGTATGGGCGCAAAGGAAGGCTAACAACAACAAACGCCTCTAATTGCACTTCGCGTGGTCCACTAGGGCCCATACGTGAATAATAATAATAAAGATATAAGATCTTGAATCCTGACGTTAACCAAGCGTTACGTTAATAATTCAAAAAGTTGATTGAATGGATTAGGGCCATTATCCCCGGCTTATGGTTTCCTTACATTTTACAATTTAAATGCTTTCATATGCATCCAAAGCCCTATTATATAGGTATACAATTTTAATAATTTTAAAGTATAGTGTCTAGCAACACCTTCAGTGACATTAAATTATGAAAAGTACGTACTTCAATTCTTTTATTGGAACCTTTGGTGTGAAACACTAAACTTGAAAAGATTTACAACTAAACACCTAAACACTTTTTTGAACTGCTCGACGCACGTTTCGTTAGCCATGTTAGCATCATCAGGAGATGATTTAATCTAATTCTAAAACTAAACTATGTTCTATTTATATGAAAACCATACCTAACGAAGCGTGTAAAAATCATGAACCGTGAAGTGTACTAAGCCTTACATTAATAATTGAAAAAGTTGACTGAAAGGAATCGGTCCTTTATCTCTGTTCATGATTTTCTTACATTTTTCTATTTGAATGCTTTCATATGCATCCAAAGCCCTATTATTATTAACACTTTTAATTAGTCTTAAATTACTAATATCTATACTGTGATCATGTTCGATTGCATGTTGGGCAACACAAGATTTTTCATTTCTCCCATATCTAATGTGGGCAATATGTTCTTTATATCTTGTTAATATGGATCTTTTTGTTTGCCCAATATACCTTCGATCACAGTCTTGACAGCTAATTTCGTAAATCCCCGACTATTCATGCTGCTCTACTTTATCCATTGGATTACCCAGAACTTCCCTTAATTTATTATATGGTTTGTACACAACCTTAATGTCCACTTTGTTCAAAATGTTGTCTAGTCCTCTTGTCAACTGGGCATCAAATGTTATTACCATGAATTTCTTTGTGTTCTGATCCTTTTGAAAAGTCGAAGATTCTTTCAATAATTTTCTGAACTTATGTTTTCTAATTAGTTTATCTACAATGTTCTTATTATAACCATTCACTTCAGATACTTCCCTAATTAATTTTAATTCTTTGTTATAATTATCTTTATTTAAAGGAAAATTAATTAATCTATTTACCATAAAATAACAGGTTTTATGAACAACAAGAAGGAACGGCAATGGGCATTCCTCTGTCACCGTTCTTAGCCAACTTATTTATGAGTAAATTTGAAACCGAAGGAAAAGATGAATTCAGTTATATTTTCCGAAGGCATGGTTAAGATATGTGGATGATATTTTTGCCATTTTAGATTCGAAAAATGAAAATTTAGATGATTTTATTAAGAACTTAAATAGTAAATCCGAAAATATAATATTCACGCATGAACTCGAAAACAACGATAGTTTACCATTTCTGGATGTGTTAGTCATAATAAAAATAGGTTAGCTTTTGATATTTTCAGAGAAACCACCACCACTTCGAGATACATTCCTAAGATTCAAATCATAGCTTCCAAAATAAGATGGCTAGTTTAAATTTTATCTTAAATAGATTAATTAATTTTCCTTTAAATAAAGATAATTATAACAAAGAATTAAAATTAATGAGGGAGATATCTGAAGTGAATGGTTGTAATAAGAATATTGTAGATAAACTAATTAGAAAACATAAGTTCAGAAAATTATTGAAAGAATCTTGGACTTTTTAAAAGGATCAGAACACAAAGAAATTCATGGTAATACCATTTGATGCCCAGTTGACGAGAGGACTAGACAAAAATTTGAATAAAGTGGACATTAAGGTTGTGTACAAACCCTATAATAAATTAAGAGAAGTTCTGTGTAATCCAAAGGATAAAGTAGAGCAGCATGAAAAGTCGGGGATTTTCGAAATTAGTTGTCAAGACTGTGATCGAAGGTATATTGGACAAACAAAAAGATCCATATTAACAAGATATAAAGAACATATTGCCCACATCAGATATGGGAGAAATGAAAAATCTTGTGTTGCCCAACATGCAATCGAACATGATCACAGTATAGATATTAGTAATTTAAGACTAATTAAAAGTGTTAATAATAATAGGGCTTTGGATGCATATGAAAGCATTCAAATAGACTAATGTAAGAAAATCACCAACCGAGATAAAGGACCGATTCCTTTCAGTCGACTTTTTCAATTATTAATGTAAGGCTTAGTACACTTCACGGTTCGTGATTTTTACACGCTTCGTTAGGTATGGTTTTCATATAAATAGAACAGAGTTTAGTTTTAGAATTAGATTAAATCATCTCCTGATGATGCTAACATGGTTAGCAAAACGTGCGTCGAGCAGTTCAAAAAAGTGTTTTGGTGTTTAGTGGTAAATCTCTTCAAGTACGTACTGTTTTTAATGTATTGACATTGATAATATTTTCTTCTCTGTAGACGTTTAACTTAAGTAATGTCTGAATGATTGTGGCGTATTCATATATTTTTTTCCTTTATTTGGGTTTTTCGCCACTATCTAAAACTCAAAAAATATCAAAAATACCTGTTCTTATTTAAAGAAAGAATCACTGGGTAAAAACAAAAAACCAAACGGAGACAAATTTCTCAGTGATTCTTTTTTGTAATAAATCTGCCTAACGAATAAAATTTTAAAGATATAAAAATGTTATAAAAAAATTTACAAACTTTTAACGTTAACGTTTCGGAGGGTACTCTCCCCCCGTTTTCAAAACTAAGTATTTAACAGGTAAAACAGGTATTTTTGATATTTTTTGAGTTTTAGATAGTGGCGAAAAACCCAAATAAAGGAAAAAGACATTTAACTTTCAATTAAAATGTTAGTAAACAAAACCTGGATGATCTCGTCATCAAAATAATCGTGTGTAAATGACCCGAACACTTTTTGTTAGGTTTGTGGCGAGTCTACGGTTAAAAAGTTTTCAAAACCTATATCTGAATTTGTGCAAAATGCGTATATCGCTTAATTTAACTTGAAAATCAAAGACGTTGATAAAAGATGGATTCTAAACAATGTTTACAAAATGTATAGTAAACATTTAAGGTAATAGACAAATAAAAAGGTAAAATAAGTCAACTGAAGTTTGCTGTGCCTATGATTTGCAAGGGAAAAATCCCTACGATAAGTGACCTTATCAGAAACGTCGAAAGAAACCTTGAAAACTGTTGGTATTCAGACAGAAAAAGAACTGCTTTCGCTGGTTTTGTGCAGAAAAAAATCGGTTTCTTGAACTATCAGCCAAATGAATGGAGACTTTTTATAGATAGTTACAAACAAAGTTTGAAATGTATTTTGCTACATAATGGCAATAAACATAGTACGGTTTCCATTGCTCATTCCACTAAATTAAAGGAGGATTATGAAGCCATATCCTTTGTATTGGCAAAAATCAAGTAGCATAATCTTAAGTGGGTTATAGCGTTGATTTAAAAATGATAAACTTTTTATTGGGTCAACAAAGCGGCTAAATAAATTTTCCTTGTTTTCTCTATTTGTGGGATAACAGAACTAAAAGCAAGCATTTGATTAAAACAGACTGGCCTTAAAGGAAAGACTTGACAGTTGGGAAACAAAATATCATAAATACAGCATTAGTTACTATTGAGGAACAAGGAGGCAGGAAGGAACAAAAAATATTGAAGAAAGGTATCAAGGTCGATTGGATGAACACATGATGGCTGATTACTGCTGGAGTATCAAGCGTGAGTGCCTGGAAGGAACTCACTCATGACTCACACTCACCCACAAAAATCTATGTACCCTTAGAACTACCACAACGAGCATATTCAAAAACAGTTTTAGTCTTTCCGGCGCCAAATCCACTGTAGACTGTGTTATTATGGGTACTTTTAATAGATCTAAAATTACTAATATCTATATTATGGTGTGCTTGAGTGTTGGTAATGTGTTCTTTATATCTGGTTAATATGAATCTTTTAGTTTGCCGAACATATTTTCAATCGCAATCTTGATAACTAATTTCATAAATCTCTCACTATTCATGTTGGATTAGTTTTTCCCTTGGATTACCCAGGATTTCTCTTGGCTTCCAAAAGCAAAAGTTTTGAAGAAGACAATACAAAATTTTAATTTGAATTGAATAAAAAAATTATAGAAAAACAGTCTGAGTTACTTTATTATACACCTCATATATCAATTCGTCTATTGGAACCTTTGGTGTGAAACACTAAACTTGAAGAGATTTATCATTAAACACCAAATCACTTTTTTGAAGTACTCGTCGCACGTTTCGGCAATCATGTTAGCATCATCAGGAGATGATTTAATCTTTAAGATAATTAATTACAGATAATTAATCGCACCATTAAATGGTGCGATTAGATTAAAAGGATAAGATTAAAACTTGCGTCGATCAGTTCAAAAAAAGTGATTTGGCGTTTAGTGGTAAATCTCTTCAAGTTTAATAACACCTCATATGGGCCAATAATGTAGCTAATAGTTACCTAATCATCATCAATGTGGGATGGGTTACCTAATCATCATCAAATAAACAACAGTATTCCACAATCGATCGAAAAATTTAAAAAAATTGTGTTTTCTTTGCCATTTCGAGAACTTTTAGAATAGCTCGGGAATATTTTTTGTTTATTATTTTTCGATATTAACTGATCAATGTCGGTAATACCTTTCTCCTCTGGCTGTTCCGTTCTCTGATTGCTTAGTCCAAGGTGCTATCCTGTGTAAAGAGTATCTCTTATTAATAGCAATTTTAATTAATAACACATCGGTTAATAAATCCCCTCTCTGACAAATAACTACTTTTTTTTTTGGAAATTTCGACTTTATTCATCAATATATTCTCCTTGAAGAGCAATATAATCATTCCAACGTTTTCTAACATTTCTACACCTTTTGTATCCAACAGTTACTCTTTGCCTTCAAAATATTCTTCAGTTTCGGTAATTACCTCTTCATTGGAGCAAGATTTCATTCCAGCGAGCATTTATTTTGAAGTCTGAGGACAGGAAATAGTCGCAGAGAACCAGATCTGGAGAATACGATGAATGAGGAAGCAATTTAAAGTGCAATTCATACAATTTAGTCTTCCTTGACAAGGATTTGTAACACGATGCGTTGTCTTGGTGAAACAGCATTTTTCCTCGTCCTTCAAATGCCCCAATAACTCTATATAATACTCGCTATTAATGGTTTTACCTTTCTCGAGATAATCAATGAACAATATCCCGTGCGCATCGCAAAATACAGAGGCCATAACCTTGCCTAACGATGGTTGTGTTTTTGGTCGCTTTGAACGGCTTTTACCGACTGGTGTCCACTCAGGTGACTGCGGATTTGACTCCGGAGTGTAGTGGTGGTTCCATATTTCATCTGTTGGCACATATCGCATGTAAAAATCCTTTTTGTTTCGCTTAAACAGCTCCAAACATTGCTCGAATCATCAATACTTGTTCTTGGTCCGCTGTGAGCAAACGCTGTACACATTTTGATAGCAATTTCCAAATGTTCATGCAAAATGGTGTAAACTCTTCCTTTCGTTATCTTTATGATATCTCCTGCAGTTTTACTCAATGGTTCTGCAAAATAATTTTGTGAATTTTTTTGATGTTGTCGAGTGTAATCACCTCATTTGGACGTCCAGAGCGTTCTAAATTATCAGTGCTTGTACGGCCACGTTTGAATTCAGCATAACATTTATTTGAATTTCCAAAAAAAAGGACAGAGTCCGGGTAATGTTTATCAAGTTATTGTTTTACTTCAACAGTATGTTTCTTCATCAAAAAGCAACGCTTAATCAACACACAACTCGGAAACCAGTAGGCAGATTGTCATGATATTTTGACACGTGACGTTTGAAGACTGGCACAGTCGATCATTGGTAAATATTTTTTGTAAGTGACGCCATCTATATGTCACACCAAAGACTTATTGACCGATGTCTTAAAATATAAGACAGTAAAACGGCCAAAAGTTACCTAATCATCACAAGTGTGGATATAAACCATAGTATTCTACGATCGATTAACAACCTCCGAAAGCAAAATTTTGAGGAGAATCTTTGGACGAATTAATGATAGAGGCAGATAGTGAAGAATAAGGACAAATCAAGACATTTAGCAACTATATAATAAACTCTATATAGTTGCCATATTTGCAGATAATGGAGAAACGAGCAGCAAAAAAAGAATTTCGATAGTAAACCACCAAAAAGATAGTTCAAAGGAAGACCTAGGAAGAGATGAAGGCCCAAAAATTAAATTATGGCGTATATTTGCGACAGACAAAAATGGTGTGCTCTACCAAAGGGTCTTTCAAATTGAGGAGTTTTTTAAAATTCTTGAATAAAACACAGAATTTGCATTGATTTAAAAAAAAATATTGATAATTGAAGAATCGTGTGCGATATTTAAACAGGAAAGACAAAATCTGCCAACTAACATACAGAAATCGATTGTGGATTGTTCTTATAGACCTGGCTTTTCACGTATCCCCAAAGAAAATTGTCCAACGGTGTCAAATCACATGATCTTGGTGTCCAATTAACATAACCGTTTCTTGTAATAACTCGCCCGGAAAGTTTTTCTCTCAATAAATCAGTTGTTTTACTACCGGAGTGGATGGTGTGGAACCACATTCCTCCAGATCAATATTATTCAATTCAGCTCACATAAATCCAGTTTTCATCTCACGATATCGAACATAATTCACAGTTACAGCTTCACCAGTGAAAGAACTTCGATCCAATTACACCTCCTGACCATAATGCACACCAAACAGTGACCTGTTGAAGATGTAAAGGTTTCTCAGGAATCAATCGTGGATTTGTCCTCAAATATATGCTTCATCTTCAACTTCAAAATATGCTTCATGAGAAAAATCATCTGTTTGTTCTTTAATTCAATTGATAAATGTAAGGCGTTTTGAATGATCCAGTGGCTTTGTGTTTCTATGACCCTTATATGCTTTCTGAGCTAAATCCTTTCATAAAATATGCCATGCTGTGGATTCACTAAGTCCAAATTGTTGTGAACGTCGACTAATGGATATTTCAGGGTCTTCAGCAACGTTTTCACGTACCAAATCAATATGCTCTTGTGAACGACCACTACGACTATATATTGCCCTTTTTTTTATCTTTTACCAAAACAGATTCTTGAAATTTTTGAACAATTTGTTTGATAGTAATTTCAGATGGATGATTGTAAAAATCGTAAATGTCACGTCATTTTTTAAATATATTTTTCACTGAACAACCGCTTTTATAAAATAATTCAACAACTTGACAACAATTGACAACACTATCTCTGTTTTATTCAAGAATTAGAAAAAACCGGTCAATTTGAAAAACCCGTTATGAAACAAACAGAGGACAATGAAAAATCTTTAATTGAAGACAAATATCGAATTTGTAATCCGTGATATTTTATTAGAGTATTAAGGGATTTTTTTAACTATACTCACTAGAACCATACTTTTTTATTACTTATTATTATTCACGTATCGGCCCTGGTGGACCACGCGAAGTACAGTTAGAGGCGTTTGTTGTTGTCCGTAAAACTTAAATCTTCTTTTTCTCATATCGCTATGTATATCTGTGTATTGTTTGATTTCTTGGTTTTCTTGAAGTCGGTATGTTGTGCTATTTATTTGTTTGGGGCCTAAGATTTTTCTTATGATTTTTCTTTCCTTCTTTTCAATGTCCTCGATGTCCCTCTTTCTAGTCAAAATGAGCATTTCTGCCCCATATAGACATACTGGCTTAATAACTGTGTTGTAATGTCTCAGTTTTGTGTTTTTAGATATGCATTTTTTGTTGTAAATATTTTATGTAAGCTCAATGCCAGCATCTACCCTTATTGGCCGATTTTTCCAACCCATTTTCCATGATTATTTCACCCAAACATTTGAATTGAGAGATGTTACCAATGTTTTGTTTTTAGAAATGGTGTTCTTAATCGGTTGCAGATCATGTATTGTGCCGTTTGGAGTGGAGGAAATTTGAAGGCCTACCTTTTCTGTTATTTCTTTTAGGACTTGAATTTGTTTTTGTGCCGTTAATATATCTTGAGCCGAAATTGTTAAATCATCAGCAAACGCCAGACAATCAATTTTGATGTCGGTTCTCCCCAGTTTAATGGGGCTGGTCAATATTCAGGGTCGACTTTTTTCATGCCACTCCTCTATTACTTTTTCTAGAACACAGTTAAATAACAGCGGCGAAATGGACCCCTCGTCTCACTCCAGTTTTAATTTCGAAGGACTCTGAGCTGTTACCCATGAATTTAACTTTTGACCTTGTGTTAGTTAAAGTTGCTTTAATAATTGCTAGCGTTTTCAGAACTAGTCCTTGTTCTTTCAAGATTTGGAATAATGCTTTTTTGAAATCCACAAATATACAGACGAGATTTTTATTGTACAGTTCTTAATGTCTTAGGATCAACTTTAGTTTCAGGATCTGTTCGGGGCAGGATCTGACCGGTCGAAAACCTGCTTGATATTGACCAATTTTAGGTTCCAACTGACCCTCTGCTCTGTCTAGTAGACATTGACATATAATCTTGTAACAAACTGGGAGAGGAGATATCCCTCTGTAATTGTTTGCATCCGTTCTATATTGTACCTGGACCAGCGGATTTCAAAAGTTCAGCAGTGATTCCATCTTCGCCAAAAGCTTTGTTATTTTTAAGTCGCTTGATTTGCCTAATTAGTTCATCTTCATTCGGTGGTAATGAATCTGAGTTTGTTTGTTTCTTCAAGTTCTTTGTAATTGTCCTGGTTATTTAGAGCTAATTGTCCGTTTTCCTTTTCGAAGCAAAAATTTTGGGGTTGATAGCCTTTTAATTTAGTTTCCAAAAAGATGTTATAATTTATTGCTGTTTTTTGACTGTTCCAATCTTTGAATGTTTTACTTCAGCTTAATACTGCTTGCTCGCAAACTTCATCCCACCACGGATTTTTTCTACGTTTTTGTAAAGGGACCAACTTTAAGGCTGTTTTAATAATTTTTTGTTGCAATTCTTGCCAGTTCTGTGCTATTTGTTTATCAAGCTCTTCTGTTAGGGTTGGTTTTATTTTCGTAGGGTCGAACTTTGGTATTAGCAGTCTCTTTTGAATAAGTTTTCAAGATTTTAAGCAAAGTTTGATTCTAGTCAAGTAGTATCACCTTACTTACCATACACACCATACTTTTTCATATTAATACAAAATCACAAAAATTCATGTTTTTTTATTCTCGATTCCACTGGGCTTACAGTAAACAAACTGATATAAAATATTAAGGAAAACGAAATAGAAATGCTTTACTTTATGGTTACTACTCTTCTATTAAAATTCTTTAATAAACGTAAAAATATTTTCCATTCTGAAAGTGTTTGTCGTAAAATACAAAACATTTATTCTGCAAAGTAAATTGTTGGTGTAAAAATTCGAGTTTCAGCAAACATATAGATATCTATTTTGAAACTCTCATTATAAAACCTCTTGTCTGACCATAAGAGCTTTTAAAATTAAAAAAACTCACATATATTATTTAATAATAATATTTTCCGTTGCAGTGTCGAACCGTTTTATTATCATTTTAAAATAACTGTTGTTAAAATCAGAATAAATTCAAGATTTTAACTTGATCATAACTTTTATGGAAGATTGAATTTCAAATTTTCTGACAATCTAGCAGAAACTGGCCATACAGCAATAACCAAAAATTAAGGTGACTTAAAATTTAATACAAATTATTTATTTATTGATCCAAATTTATTTTATCCTCTTCATTGAAATCTCTCTTTATTATTAAAATTAAATTATAATACGTTTATTTAAATGAAAGAAAAAAATTAGTGAGGCTTCTGATGTTGCAAATTAGATGCCAAATAACTTATATCAGGTATATATTTTGTTACTTTTAACAGAATTCGAGCTGAATTGGAGTCTTTTGATAAACTGTTTCTAAGCGAGTTTGAAAATAATGACTCAGGCATAGGTAGATGAAAATATTGTTAAGACAGAAAAAGAAAAAGAAGAATTACACATTCAACAATCTGTGAATTTTTTAACAAGATTTTTCAATCAATTCTTCTATTGGAATCTTTTGTGTGAAACACTAAACTTGAAGAGATTTACCACTAAACACCAAATCACTTGTTGAAGTGCTCGACCCACGTTTCACTAACCATGTGAGAGATGATTTAATCTAATTCTAAAACAAAACTATGTTCTATTTATATGAAAACCCATACCTAACGAAGCGTGTAAAAATAATGAACCGTGAAGTTTAGGGTTTTTCATATAATGAGAACATAGTTTAGTGTTTTAGAATTAGATTATATCATCTCCTGATGATGCTAACATGGTTAGCGAAACGTGCGTCGAGCAGTTCAAAAAAAGTGATTTGGTGTTTAGTGGCAAATCTCTTTAAGTTAAGATTTTTCAACATATGAAAACATAAACGATAATTGCAAATGTGTTGGTCTATTTATGGATCTAAGTGAGGCTTTGGATTTAGTAGATCACTGCTCGACAAACTTTCTAACTGTGGCTGGAGGGGTCGAGTGAGAGAGTGGTTGCAATCTTACTTCCTTGACCGACACCAAGTCGTACAGATTGATAAAGCAACATCTGAAAGATTAAGGATTATTTGATTTGATTAAGGTTTAGGTGGACAAAACCAGTTTTATTGCTTTTACTCCTCGAACTCACATTATAATGTATCCTTTAAAAGATACTACTATAATTGATATAAATTGAGAATTCTCTATAAGGATGTATTGTAGAGCCCTCTATAAAACTATTCGTTAAGGAAACAATGAAACGGTGATAGCACTAAGAAGCAGATCCTAAAAAGCAAACTATAGGGTCATTCAGAAAGCTTGTTTTGTTTTTCTAAGAAAGATCTTTTTGCATTTTCGATATTTATGTTGAGGAACATGTGTAGAATAAGGGACTATTCTAACACCATTAGTAACATCTCTAGGGTAAACAGTACAGCTTAAAAACTAGATAACAAAATTCAAATCACAGAGTTGATCAAAAAACACGGAAGCTAGGAGTATTTTAAATTTTAGGCCCAAAATACTTCCGAAAATCATCATCACTAGCATGACTATTCAAAATAAAGAACATCTGATCCCATGAGTCGAACCCATCTATTGACAGGTTGTTCCATTTCTGTCCAGTGCGAGTTTCTTGGCTTGATTTATTTGTGGCAAAATAGAACAAAATCCGAAACACTTCGTTTCAGATGTCTGTGAACTACCTAACTTCTTGTTCTACTTTTCCCAATGCTCTGGATTTGCCAGATTTGGCTCACAGCGATTACTTTCTGAATAAATACTTCGCTGGACGAAGTTGGAACGTCGTTGATCTAAATGCATTGAAATACAAGACGACTACATTGGGAAATAAAAAAAGGTATATTTTTTGCCAGAACTTCTGTTTATTATTTTTCGATATTTACTGATACAATAGAATAGTGTTCAACGTCGGTGATGCGTTTCTGCTCTGGCTATTCCGTTCTCTGCTTCGGCCAAGGTGCCATCCCATGTACAGTTTATCTCTTATTATATTTAAAAATAACTCGATATTAGTAATTTTTCCCGCCTTTGAGATTTAAATTTCACTTTTATTTTTTCCTATCGATTTAGAATGTTTTCCTATCTTATAGTTCTTTACAGCGCCACCTTTTAACTTCTAAAAGAGGTATAATATAATAACCTACTGTGAAGATAACCTGAAAACTCACTTTTAGACGCGATGTGGTTCGAAAAGCAACATTTAAGACACCGCCTTTCAACTGAAAATTATGGTGCGGAAACTCAGGATATAATTCGATCAGCTTTGGGAGATAATATGGGGGTTGCTATTTATGTATCAGACTAATAAATAAAAACAAATATGTATCATGAAAATGGTTTTATTGTTTTTCAAAATATTCTCCGTTATGATCGATACATTTTGAATACGTTTGAATCAATTTTCATATCACTTTTTTTCTATTCCGATTGAGGAGATGAAATTTTCAAGTCACTAAGCGTTCGAATGACAAAACGTTCTGAGTACGTATATAGTCAACAACAGTACGTATACGTGTCAAACTTTACGATTTATATGTCAGATAGCGCCTAGTAACACCTCTATTGCCAATTCCGGATACATAAATAAATAGCAACCCTCGTACACACTTTTCTAGTTGTGAACCCCGGGGAGTTGGCAGATTGAGACCCCGGAGCAAACCAACTATATTCTGTAGATAAAGACTTCAAAATGGAAGCCGAAACGTCCAAATTTTACAAAATTAAAACGCAGTATATACAGGATGTACGCAATTAATGGTACACAGCAAAACTGCAGATTTTTGCAGTAAAAATATAAGGATTTAACCCAACTTACCTTAGTTCAAAAGTTAATAGTAACCAAGATATAGGATGTTAAAGTTATAATTTTATTTCCAATTTTCGTCAATAACTTTCTTAAACAGTATTTTTCTTGAACGAAATTTGGTAGTAGGGAGTTTTTTAAGATAAACCATTTAAATTTCTCGAAAATTCTTATGTAAATTATAGAGGGCGCTATCTGTGATACCTTTCTACGTTTGAAAGGTCACAACTTTTTTGCTGTCTTAGTGTAGTCGCGTTTTTAATGAAAATATTATTTTAACCACCTTTTTAACGTAAAAACGTTTTCTAGATATCTGCGTTTAAAATGTTCATTGCTCCGTTTTAAATTGCGCATTTGAAACATAACATTTGTTTAAAAAGTAATAAAACAATTTTTTACTTTGTTATCTATCACTTTTATTTTGAAACAAAATTTGTGTGACTATAGTTTCGTAAAAGGATTTTACATTCTCAAACACTGCTTTAAAACTTTTAACTATTTTAAAACTTTTAAAGTAGTGTTTGAGAATGTAAAATCGTTTTACGAAACTATAGTCACACAAATTTAAGAATAAAAGTGATATGTGACAAAATATAAAATTGTTTTATTCCTTTTTAAAAAATGAACTATAATAATGTAACGGACAAATCACTCAATAATAACATTTGTGTTTGCTTTCCCTTTTTTTGTCTTAGTTCTAAATGAATATTATCTAAATATTCGGGTAACTTAGTTTGAAGAAAATTAAGATATAATTGGCCGTTTAAATTAGGTGGTAATTCGAATGGATCATAATCATCAATAAGACCACATCAAACGTTAATTTTAAATTCGTGTTGGAAATGACGTTCGGATACTAATAAGTGTAGATTTTCTAAATCTCACGCATGTTTATTTCTAAGATAGAATACACCTCTACGTGTAAACGTTGCTCCGTTTGTAAACAATATTTTTTTAAAAACATGGGGTCGACATTTTGCTGGGTATGACAGAAACGAGCAAATTTCAGTCTGGCTGGCAAAACAGCTTTCAGTAGATTCTGTACAAGCGTAAAGTGAAATGGATACAGTCCATCCTGGTCAAACGATTTGCAAACGTTGGATTTAGCTACCCTAACTCCCAGAGCAATGCTTCTTGTACTTACTTCAGGGTTTTCGATTACGCGAACCACAATTTCTCCTTCCTGGTCGATGGTTAAAGTCTTCGAACGACCTGTGGAATCTCGTTTCGGATAGAAAGAACCTGTTTCACCCGGTCTGTCGTTGAAAGAGATTTGACGAGAATGTTGTTGAGATTTGTCGAGATTTTTTTCAATCTTAAAATCCCGCTGTCTGAAACGGATACGTTTCCAAATATCTTCGATGAGCCCGGCGTCAATTAAACTTTTTCCTGCGCGTATATGTTTGTCATATCTCGCATGTCTTCATTAGAAAACAATTTATGTCTGGGCATTTTGTTCTTGACTTAAGTGAAAATCTTTCAAAAACTATTTTACTATAGTTTATTAAAATTATTATTATTATTATTTAAAACTATTTGAACTATTTAAATACTCACAATATTAAATATTAACAATCAATGCAAAAGTCGTCTTGATGTATTTGTTTTAATCTTAGTCTACATACTTTAAAAAAAGTGTTACCTTTCAAAAGCGCTATTTAAAAGAGTGCAATGGACTAGAAAACGCTAATTCGGAGCGATATTTGCAAAGTATACCTTATTTAGTAAAAAAGATGGACAAAATAATATTTTCATTAAAAATGCGAATATACTAGGGCGTAAAAACGTTGTGACCTTTCAAACGTAGAAAAATGTCACAGACAGCGCCCTCTACAATTTACATAAAATCTTAAAAAACTCCCCACTGCCAAATTTCGTTCAAGAAAGATACTTTTTAAGAAATTCATTGACGAAAATTGAAAATAAAATTATAACTTTAACACCCTGTATCTTGGTTACTATTCACTTTTGGACTAAGGTAAGTTGAGTTAAATCGCGTTATTTTTATTTAAAACTGTGTACCATTAATTAGCGGACACCTTGTGTATATATATATATATATATATATATATATATATATATATATATATATATATATATATATATATATATATGTATATATATATATATATGTATATATTGTATATGTATGTATTGTATTATATATTGTATATATATATATATATATATATATATATATATATATATATATATATATATATATATATATATATATATATATATACAACCGTTTCGCTCATCTTTTAAAGGTAAGCAAATATTTAATAACTTTTTAACATCAAAATCGACAGTTTTTTTCAATCTGATATTTGTTGGTGACAGTTGTCTGAAAGAGGGGGAAAGTGTATAGAAGTGAGAGAGACCACATCTAAGAATAATTAGATATTTCTTTTTTTTTCGTAAATACATGTTAAAGGTAGTTAATAGGTCAAGAATTTAACTGAGGACCTAATATAGATTGAAACTGAAATTTCTGCTAATAACTATAGTCATGTATAAGTTAGCTATAAGTACCGGGTAATTGTTGGCATGTATTTTAAATAACACGAGGAATAGATAACAAAAAATATCAATATATAAAAGATTTTCGTTAATCCCAGTTGTAGCCATCTGACCTTAATACATCGCACTTGTGAACATGTGATTTCGGCCCTATAAAACAAAAGGAAGAAAAAATAAAAGAAACAACCAAAAACAATGGCTATTTATAATACCGTGAAACTTCAAGCAGAAATATCAATGGAGTATGAAATACGGTTGTAGACAATGCGATTGATTTATTGTGCCAGTTATTTTTTCTTTGTTTTAAGCGAAGAACAGACAAATTCGATGTTATAGCTCAACGAAAGTCGTAAATAATGACTGTAATAATAAAATCATTTAGAAAAAGGAAAATAAGATAAAAAAGAGCAAAGGAGAAAATACGGATGTTAAAATTTTGCTGTGATAAAAAGTAAGCGACTTTTGTTTTAAAAATGTATACAGCACTTGTGTTTTAAGTTGGCATGACTGTCCCTGATATCTGGCAGGTGTTTCATATAATTTCACTTGTTAATTTAGAAATAACAGTGTCTTTTGTAAGTGTTAAAATTTTTGCCTGTGATTTTTTTAAAAGGGATATACACTGTGTGTCCATTAAGTATCAGTACTGGTTCGGGAAAATGTGATAAAAACGAACGAATTTTTTATGAACTATTATTCGGAGTATTCTCCTCTCACTTTGACACATTTGTTACATCGATTCAATAGTGATTCAAATGCGTGGTCCGGATTATTTTGTGGAATAACCTCCAAAGCACGCGTCGAAGCTGTTTGGGTGGTCTGAATGTCTTAAAAAAACGCCCTTTCAACATTAATTTCAACTTTGGGAACAAGGAGCTAAATCTGGTGAATACGGTGGGTGGTTGATCACACAGACTTGGTTTCGGGCCAAAAATAGACCCACAATTAACGACGTGTTACTTGGAGCATTATCGTCTTACAAACTCCAACTGTCTGGATCGCGATATTCTGGCCGAAGGCGACGAATGTGCATCAATCGTTTAAGGACTTCTAAGTAGTACTGCCCAGCGACAGTTTGACCAGTTGGAACGAACTCTTTGTAGATGATGCCTTTGCTATCGGAAAGAACAATAAACATTGTCCAGATTTTTAAAAGAATATTTTTTGTCTTTTTTTTTGCCTGTGCTGATTGATTGATTTCAGGAAGTTTTGATCATTTCTGGTGGCTGCGACGACCTCTCTGGTATGATCAATGCGAAGTGAATGCTGCTCCTCCGTTTTTTTGCACCTATATTTTACCATAATCCTTGTAAAGAATGAGTCGAATTGTTTCTTTGCCGATATTCAGAGCCTTTTCCGTCATTTTTAGTGAAGCTTTGCAGTTATTTGCTACAAAATCGCGAACTTTTGCGATCATTTCGGGAGTGCGAGCTGAAATTGATCTTCCGTCACTTTTGCGACACTCTGCTAACCGAAAAACCTTTATGCCACAGAAAAACATTTGCTCTGCTTAAACAATCATCGTCGTACACTTGTTGCCTCAACCGGATTGTTTTCGACGCAGTTTTACCGGGTGTTTATTTGTGCATCAAACTTCTTTGGCTTCTAAATAAGACGTCATAAAATGAACAAATGTCAACCGATAGTGATAAAGTAGGTTTCGTTAAGTTCAGGAATGTTCAAGCTTTGAAACGACGCCGCTCCTGAAATTGATAGCGGGACTGGTTAGGACTCAAATGTGTCTTAAGTTCTGAGACTTAATGGACGCACTGTGTATTTATCGTGTCTTTAAATGTTGTCTAAAAAAAACTAAATTTCTTGTGTTGATGTATTAAAAATACCAAGAAAGTGTTAGCACGATGAAGCTACCAGGTTAATAATTCTTATTTTTTCAGAGATAGCTCTAGAAACAATGGTCGGTTCACAATTTAATCTCTTATGTCGTTTAGTTGTTTCGGCAGTACCTTTCAAAATGCCATTGATGTTTAAACGATTGCGAGAGTCATATTTTTTCGCGTGGTGAACATGCCAAGTTTGAACATGCAAAAGTTGTGGTAACTTTGACAATGCCCCAACGTAAGATGCTTGCGGGCATTGGTTTAGATCAGGAGGTCTTCAAACTTTCCAGTCTTAGGGCCGTACTGATTACTCCAGTAACTTCCAAGTGCCAAAACCGTTTTAATTTTGCTGCTATTATCTATAATTTCTAAACTAGCCGCCGAGTATGCGCCCTAAACGAGGATTCGCTTGCTAAATTCGCTAGTCGCGGGTCGAATTGATGACGCTGGCGGGCCGTAGTTTGGAGACTCCTGGTTTAGATGATTCAAAAGTGATATTTCGACTTCAAAGACAAAGAACGCACAGGCCTACAAAAATATTTGAAGATGTCGAATTACAAGCATTGTTAGAAGAAGATGATATGCAAACTCAACGACAAATGGTAGAGAGGTTAAATGTTGATAGTCGACAGTTGTGAGCGTCTGCAAACCATGGGAAATATCCACAAGGCGGTAAAATGGATACCACATCAGCTGAACGATAAATGGATGGAAAAGCAAAAAAGATGAGCGGCATGAAAGAAAGACTTGAAAGAACGCATTAACAAAATCAAGGATCTTATACTGAGTAATCGCCGTTTAAGTATTAGAGACATTGTAGATGTTACTGGAATATCACTTGGATTAATTCAATAATTTTTTCGCTAAAAATCAAAGAAATGCCATTTGCGACTTTTGCCATTTGCCACTTCTTGCGACATTTCCTGTTTGAGTTTTGAGTCTATAAAAGACATTCAAGAGAGTTCGCAACGTTTTCGAAAACTAGAAAAAACGTTTCAATTACTACATTGCCATGAAACGGGGTTTCCTTGAAGGCCACAAAATAAATTTGGATGAATAAATAATTTGAATGATGTAATTACTTTGTAAACTAAACGCGAAAAGATTTACCACTAAAGACCAAATCACTTTTTTTAAACTTCACGGCGCGCGTTTCTCTAACTATGCTAGCATCATCAGGAGATGGTTTAATCCTTAAATACTTTGTGTTTTATTTATTCATGATTTTATTTGCTGAAAATTATTTCATTCTCAGTTTTTAAAATGGTACTGTAGGTATTGCAAAAAACATATCTATTGTTTGATAAATATTCGATAATTGAAAGTATTTGTGGACATGTTTCCGTTATCTGTCAAAGTGCTGATTAATCATTTGCTGCTAAATTTAGAAACCACGAACAACAACTACGCCTTATTATTCCAGACTTTATAAATAATAGAGAGTAAACTAAACTACATTGATATTTGCTTGTTTATTTTAGGGGAGGTAATTTCGACTGTTTTGTCAAAAATACGCAACTAACGGTTACACACGACTATTTAACCAATAACATGATCTAATATACTACAGGACAAAAAAATGCTACAATTAGTATATATATATTTGAATTAAACAAAATATATTCATAATATATCGTTAACCATAAACATACATTTTTTAGCTGGTTTCTTGTGAAATAACGAGACGAGTGGACGTTACTGCATCTACCGAATTGAGGACATATATAAGAGGATTTTAAGATTTCAGGATCAGAGTTAGGTACGAGACTCTAGTCGTCTTAGAGATACTCAAGTGCGTGATGCATTTGATGCAATTACAGACGGGATTGTTTCGAAAATGGCTGTTCACTAATTTACTTGCGAGAGCCCTAAGTGGAATTTATTCTCCTACAGCTTACCATAAGATGTGTCGTTTAGAATGATGCCAAAATTCATGAATTATGGTTTGGTATTTACCTTCTTAATATATTTTATTAAAAACTCTTTTTTACCTTGTTTCCAAGACCCAATTATTTTCCTAATCCTATATATATATATATATATATATATATATATATATATATATATATATATATATATATATATATATATATATATATATATACGGATTATCTACGGCTGTCGCCGCCTCTCCGTCCCCAGTTTCCAGTTCGTTCTGTCGTGACACATGTCCTCTTGCAAATCTCTTGCTTCCATGGCTTCGTCAACGCCGTCTCTCCAACTTCTTCTTGGTCGTCCTCTCTTTCTTCTTTCTGGAGGTATCCATTCCAACACTTTTCGTGGCCATCTTGTCTCATTCATTCTTTTTGCATGTCCGAACCAAGTCAATTGTTTTCTCTCTATGTCGTCCACAATATCTCTCTCGATGTTCATGTCCCTTTTAATGTTTATATTTCTTATTCTCTAAAGTCTCGATCTCCGACAGCTCCTTCTCAAAAAATCCATCTCCGTGGCCAGTAGTTTTCTTCTATTAGTATTATTTAAATCCCACACTTCTGAACCATAAGTCAAAACACTCTTTACGATTGAGCTATATATGCGAAGTTTTGTTTCTCGTCTAATTTTTCTTTCCCACAGGACAGAGTTGAGTGCTCCAATGATTTGTCTACCTCTTATTATTCTTGTTTGAATTTCATCATTACTATTACCTTGCCTGTTGAAGATCACCCCTAAGTATTTAGCCTTGTCAACGTTTTTTATTGTTCCGTTTTCCAAGGGTAAATCGTCGTTGTCATTACTACTCACCGCTAAGTATTCACATTTATTTAAGTTAATTGTGAGACCAGCTAGTGTGTACTCTTCATTTAGTTTCCTCACCATATAGCTCAAATCCTGTTGGTCTTCTGCAACCACTATCTGATCGTCGGCGAAATAAAGAGTATATAGGGTGTCATCCCCCACCCGAAGGCCCATGTTCCAACACTTCCGTGCCCAGCCTTTCATGGATTGGTCTACGTATAGTTTGAATAAGGTGGGAGATAGACAACATCCTTGTCTTAGCCCCTTTGTTGTATTGAATGATTCAGATAGTGATGTTCCAATTTTAATAACCGCAGAATTCTGTTCATAGTAAAGTTGGACGGCCCGAATCAATGTTGGTCTAATCTTGAGAGTTTCCATTGCTTCCCATAATTTCGATACTGGTACACTGTCATAAGCTTTTTCTAGGTCTATGAAAGCTATATGCGTCTCCCTGTTTCGCTGGGTTCGTTTTTCTAGGGCTATTTTTAGAGTGAAAAGGTTGTCTGTGGTGGATCTCCCTGCCCGGAAACCGGCTTGTTCTTCCGCTTGTTTATCCTTGATGTCTTCTTCTATTTCATTTCTAAGGATTCGGGAATATATTCTTCCTATTGTTGGGATTACCACTATACCTCGATAATTCTTAGGATCATTTTTTGAGCCTTTTTTGTTAATGGTTGATATATATGATGTTCTCCATTCGGTCGGCGTTTCTTCCCCATTCAGGCATCGTTGAAACATATTCTTCAACATTCTTAAAAGTTTTTCGGGTCCATACCTTATGAATTCCGGGTGGATCCCTCCAGGTCCAGGGGATTTTTTTATTTTTGTGTCTTTCACAGCTTGTTGCACTTCTTTTAGTTGGAGATCTATAGGAGTTAGATTATTTATTTGGTGTTGTTTTCCTAGAAAATTTTCACGTCTCTCTTCCAGAAGGTCTTTAAAGTGGTGTACCCAGTCTTCATTTGTTATGCCCCCTAAGTTAGGTATTTGTTTTTTTGATGTTTTTACCGACTTTATGGTCTTCCAGGCTTCTGAACTTCGGGTTCCTCCTAATTGTTGTTCTATGTACTCACAATTTTTCTCCCAAGACTGATTCTTTCTCTTTAGGACTTCGTTTTTAACCTCCCTATTTGCTCTTTTGTATTTTTGTCTCGTCACATCATCGTTCTTTTGAAGGAGTTTCTGGTAGAGTTGTTTCTTTTCTTTAATTTGTTGTTCTATTTTATCATCCCACCAGTCAGGTTTGTTATTCATCCGTATTTTTCCGACAGATTCGTCCGCAGCCTCAAGAATACAAGCTTTTATATGTTCGTACTCTTCTTCTATTGTTCGTTGAGTTTCGATTAGTTTTTGATCCAGTCTTCTAAGATATAAATATTTAGTACTTTCATGTTCAAAACTTTGTAAGTTATATTTTGTCGTTGTCAATCTATTCTCAGTGAGACTGCTGGTGGTCGATTGAAAAGATGTTAAAAAGGGAATGTGTATCTTTGCCACCAGTAAGCGGTGATCAGATCCACACTCGGCACCTCTCTTTACCCTAACGTCTTGTATCTTGATTTGGGAGTTTTGTCGGGCAATGAGATAGTCAATAATCGATTTTAGTCCTCTTGTCTGTTGGTACCAAGTGTATTTATGTATATCTTTGTGAGCGTAAAAGGTGTTAGTTATTCTCAAATCGAACTGCTCACAAAGATTCACTAATCTTTCACCATTGTCATTTATGGTTTCTTCCCCGTGTCTGCCTACTACTCTACTATGTCTCTGTTTTCCGACCCGACCATTTAGGTCTTCTCCTATGATGACTTCATGACTGCGTGGAATTTGATCGATTATATCTCTGAGGGTATCTTCAAACATATCTTTAACGTGAGATGTAGCATCGTTATTAGGAGCATCTAATCCTAAGTATTTAAAATTTATACGTGCTATTTGTCTTAATATAAACGTTTACTTTATTCATAATAATACATTAATAAGATATTTTATAAAAAACTACGTTGTCAATAAAATAAGTGTAATTTTTATTACGAATTATAAAAAAAACTAAAAGGTGTAATTGTCTACAACTGTTTAGAATATATAATTATCGAAACTTAGTATTTTGTAGTATGGTCCTTAATCTTAATTACTGATTGGATAAATAAGCAAAGATTAATATCTAAAATTTCCACTATATTTAAAACTATATGTATAACAATTGTTTCGACATATAGTACCTTTTTCAAATACAAACTATGTTAAACTAACAGTAAGAAAAGTAATTACAACCTAAACTGTCCATCGACCTAATAATACTATCAAAGATAGTATGGAAACCCATTTTTCCAACGTATAGAAGGACAATATTAGTTTAATAAGGATAAACCATTCACGTCCAGCTAGTGATTTAGCAGAATATCCAATTTTTTCTTTTATTAATTTCTAGGCTCTCTAAAACATTTGGCTGGTATAATGAGAATTATTTTGATGTTTATTATAACTTCTTTTATGTTTATTGAGACTAGTAGAGAAAGAAAGATAGAATGAAGAATGGTGCAGCGTTATTAAACTTATATTGCCCTCCTAGACGTTGAAAAAATGGTTTTCCCCACTATCATCTTTTATGGTATTATTAGATCGATGGGCAGTTTAGGTTGTAATTACTTTTTTACTGTTAGTTTAACATAGTTTGTATTTGAAAAAGGCACTGTGTGTCGAAACAATTGTTAAACATACAATTTTAAATATAGTAGAAATTTTTAGGTATTAATCTTTGCTTATTTATTTAAAATAAATTTTAATCAAGTATAGGCTACCTCAGTTAAATTTATTACTGATTGACATTTTCTTGGCATGGAGTCAATTAGTTCCAGGCATGTTTATACCAGTATTGAAAACAAAGCTGTCTGATTTTTTTCCCGCAATATCTTTGCTATTTTTTTTTTACCAGCAAGCCGTAGTTTTGACTCTTGCCAAAAGGTTCTCGATCGAATTTAGATCCAGCAACTGTGAAAGTTACTCTAACGCTTTAATAACTTTCTTCTTCAAATCAAAAAAAGTTTAGAGTTCAGTGTCTCTCAATCGCCATGAAATAGCAACTACATACACGCGTCTAAAACTTCGCAATGTGTCATGGCCGTTTGGCTATACTTGCGCCACCTCTGAGCAAGAACATTTCGAACGACCTCCGTACTATACGGACAACCAATATTTTTATAAATTCACGTCGACAATCTCGTTACGATAGTAAAAGTTCGCATAGAAAAACAAGCCATCTTAAAACCACTTCATATCCATACACGCGTTCATCGAAATCTCGAATATTCAGGATTTTCCCGGATTTCCTACAGTTCCTCTCTTTTGTCGTCCGTCCGATCGCGAAAAAAAAGTCGATGATAAAAAATGTTCCGGAGCTTTTCTCCGTTTTCAATTGGCATTCAATTCCACTTTTCTTTTTTTTGTATATTCATTTAGCAAATAAATTCGTTGAGATTTTTTTTAAAGAGTAATGGATTTATAATTTATTTAACTGAGGTAAGCAATCTTCTTGGGGGTACCATATCCTCATTGGACGTTGGCAATTACCATGGCCCATCTAATCCTGTTGGCCGCTGATCTAAATAGTTCGGTTGATGTCATTCCTGTCCATTGCCTCAAGTTCTTCAGCCATGATATCCTTCTTCGACCAGGTCCTCTCATTCCCTCTACTTTTCCTTGTAGTATAACTTGTAGTAAAGAGTATTTTCCTCCTCTCATGACATGTCCAAAATAAGATGCTTTTCGTTTCTTTACGGTGACAATTACTTCTCTTCTCTTGTTCAGCCGCTCCAGAACCTATTCATTGGTAACGTGGTGTGTCCAGGAGATTCGAAGTATACGGCGGTAGCACCAGAATTCAAATGCTTCAAGTCGTTTTACAGTGTTCTCTGTCAAGGTCCATGCATCCACCCCATAGTATAATATTGAGAAAACATAGCATCGGAGAGTCCTAATTCGTAGTCTGATGTTTAGTTTTAGATTGCATAATACACCTCTCATTCTGTTAAATACATTTCGTGCTTTTTCAATTCTGATTTTTATTTCTCTAGCGTGGTCCCAATCTGCGTTCAGGTTGCATCCCAGATATGTAATGTTTTGTACCTGCTCTAGTTTCCTGTCATGCAAGTAGAAATCAGCGATTATGTTCTGTTTGCTGATAATCATAACTTTTGTTTTCTCTATATTGAGACTTAGACCGTATTCTTTGCTCTTTTCTGCTATTCTATTGATTAGTATTTGCAGTTCTTCTGCAGTCTTTGCTAGTAGTGTAGAATCATCGGCGTAGCGGATGTTATTGATGTTTACTCCGTTAACAATTAGTCCCTCGTCTGTTCCCTCGAGTGCCTCCTTGAACAGTTCCTCTGAATATATGTTAAACAGCATGGGTGACAGAATGCACCCCTGTCTAACTCCTTTTTGGATGTTTATTTGAGACGAAGTTAGGTTTCCTGTTCTGATCGTTGCATTTTGGCGCCAGTACAAGTTGGCTATTATACGTCTTTCAGGTCCATCTATTCCGATTCTTTCTAGGATACTTAACAGTTTATCGTGTTTGACCTTATCGAATGCTTTCAAAAAGTCAATAAAACATGCGTATACGTCCGAGTTCACATCTCTTGCTCTTTGTATGAGTACCTGTATACTGAACAAGGCTTCTCTTGTACCAAAACCGCTCCTGAAGCCGAATTGAGTATTTCCTATGTGTTCCTCAATTTTCCTATATACCCTTTCATGTATTATTTTCAGAAAGATCTTTAGGAAATGGCTCATATTACTGATTAAGCGATGTTCGTCACATTTTTTTGCCCGTGTACTCTTAGGAATAGGTATAAACGTCGAGGTTAACCATTCCTCTGGGATTGATCCAGAATCATATATTTGGTTAAACAATTGTATTATTGTGTCTAGATGTTCTTCGTCTATAAGTTTTATAACTTCTATATAGGTGTTATCCGGACCAGGGGACTTTCCATTCTTTAGTCGCTTTATGGCTGTGATCACTTCTTCTCGAGTGATATAAGGCCCAGTTATGTCGTTGTTCGTTGCTATATCCCCTCTACTTGTGTCCTCAAAAAGTGTTTCTATATAGGTTTCCCATGTTTTTAAGGTAAGCAATACTTGATGGAAATTAATTTTAAATAAATAAGCAAAGATTATTATCTAAAATTTCCACTGTATTTAAAATTGCATGTATAACAACTGTTCATCGGCCTTATAATATCATAAAAATGATAGTCAGGAAATCCATTTTTTCGAGATCTAGTAATTGTTAAGTTTAAATAATTAATATTATTATTAATATTATTATATCGCCCCTAGTCAAATGTGAATTTAATGTTCTTATGAAAAGAATTTATGCAAGTTAAGAATTGATTTAATTGTCTATCAGAACCTTTCAAACAAATTAGAATGTCATCAACATATCTGTACCAGTAAACTGATGATTTAAAGAACTAATGCTGATTTATTTTATTTTCTAAGTTATTCATAAAAATTTCTGCCAGGAAAGGACTTAAATGGTTCCTCATTAAAACTTCTAGTTCCATTATTAAATTAGTTTTATTTTTCTTATTAATTTACAATGTATTTTTGCCATATTTTTGCTATAGTTATTTTAATATCCTAGCCATTTTTTAAGTAATTAAGTGATAATCAGACAGTTCTATGTTTGGTTCATACGGAAGTTAATATCGAATCTGGATGGTTAATACAATGTGGTGTGTAACGTTGTGATGAAATATTTATTCATTTCTATATTTTGTACAGATTACTTGATTCAATAATTATCACTCAGGTCTTAATCATTATAATGATTTCTAAACAGATTTCCATTATCAACTCACCCAAACAGACTCACATATCAAGATATTTCAGTTGCCTTCGTCAAAAAAGTGATTCCCGAAGTTTGTAGAAAATATCATAACAGAATGTTTGTATAACCGGCTGCGTTTTTCCAATATAGTGTTTAATTTGAACATTCAAAAGGTGTATATTTTCGGACCTATTAAATAGAATTGAGTAGATATTACTTAAACTTGAAGCGATTTACCACTAAACACCAAATCACTTTTTTTGAACTGCTCGACGCACGTTTCGACCATGTTTCTAACCATGTCCTAGCATCATCGGGAGATGATTTAATCTAAATTATTACTTAGTATATATCTACTATTACTTATTTCTAGATATTAGTTACTGTTTATTGTCATTAATTTTTGCTGTTTTCAGATGTCAAAAATATATCTCCACTTAGGTTTATATATAGGGTGATTGATTGATTTTTTAGTGCGTTTTAACTTTAAATTCAAATAAAACAACAACCAAATTAGATAGATGCCTTGAAACTATCTATTTCTATGTGAAATAACATTCAATGGTATTAATGTTAATGAAAACAATTTCGGACAAATATCCGCCATACTGACTTTCTGACAGTTTTTGTTGTCTCGTTGAACTCAGTCCAAAGAAGTCAAAAACTCCATTTACAAGCCAACCGACGAGAAGTCGGCGAAAATATGGGTTGTTTGATTGTGGAGGGGGACTCCCTATTCTTGGCGAGAGAGCATATGTCGATATCCTGAAGAGTCTAACCACCAACAGACGAAACATGTGCCATCCAATGTAAGGGATGGGTGGGGATTTCTCTCGGTCAAGCAACTAACCATATATATATATATATATATATATATATATATATATATATATATATATATATATATATATATATATATATATATATATATATATATATATACTAATAAACTTCCAAGTTATCTCGTATGGTAATGTCTTTGTCAACAAAACTATTTCAATGAGAATATGAGAAAGGGTTTTATAAGAGACTGTGTTTCACCAGTAACCATTAAACAAATAGACAAGGGTATGTAATAATTTTTCTCCTCTCGTCATAATTGCCTCAATGGTTGCTGCATCTTCGCGTGAATTTTTTTTCTCATCATAGAATGACCTCTTTGAGTGTTATCTATGAAAATCTCTTGAAGATTTTTGAAGCCCTAATTTTACATTTTAGGAGGTTCTTTAGTAATTTAATCCGTTTTTGTTTAATTCATTCAAAAAACTACCTATCAATACTCCCTCATATTTCGACTTCCTTTTTTATATTTCGATTTTTCCTAATAATCAGTAATGAAATTCTTGAATAGGTGATGACATGGATACCAAATATTTAATTGGAAGTGCTCATTCAGATCGCTACTTTTTAATGATAAAACTGATATTTCCTGCTACTCCTCGACCTTGAACTATATTTTTTTCGTGAACAATGATAATTTTTCAAAATGTTTCTATCTACAGTTTCTTTTTAACTCAGCTTGTGTCATATACTAAGAAAATAATCTGAAGGCGTTAAATCAAATGACCTTAATGACCTCAATAAAACGATTGCTGGCTGTATGCCGTGTGGAACCATTCTGTTGGAACCACATCTCGTCCAGATCAATACTATTCAAATTCGTAATTAAATAATCATTGATCATCGGTCTGTAATGATCCTCATTAACGAATTGATAAATTTGGATCTTCATCAACACTCTTCACAAGCAAATAGCGGCGATATTTTCTTCGGAACGCACAGTTTTCGTTTTAATATCGAGCAGCACAAAATGCGTTTGGAATTTGTCGATAATTCGACGAATACAGCGCTCGGTTGGCCGATTATGTGCACCATGAAAGCCTTTGTAAGTTTGGCACACAAAACACCGATTTTGATAATAAATTTCGACAATTTGCAAGCGTTGTTCGGATGTTATATCTTCCATGATGATTTGCCAGATATGTGATGTACCATGATGATTGCCATGTTGATTTGACAACGAACCTTATCAGAAGTTTGGACAGTCTAAACAATTACCCTTTATATAATAACATGATAACAGACGACTACTAAGTTTTATAAGAGGCTGTGTTTCACCAATCAGTCATTAAACATTTAAACAAGGATTTGTAACAATTTTTCTCCACTCGTCATAATTGCCTCAATGGTTGTTGCAATTGCCCCAATCTTCACGTGGATTTTTTGTCATCATAGAAAGAGCTCTTTCAGTGTTATCCATGGAAATCTCTGGACGATTTTTGAAGAGCTAATTTAACATTTTAGGAGGTTATTTAGTAATTTAATCCGTTTTTGTTTAATTCATCCAAAAAACTTACTTATCAATACTCCCTCATATTTCGACTTCCTTCTTTATATTTCGGTTTTTCCTAATAATCAGTAATGATATTCTTGAATAGGTCATGACATGGATACCAGATATTTAATTGGAAGTGCTAATTCGGAAAAAATACCAAAAATAACCTCCAAATCATTCACATCGCAACTCTTTAATGATAAAACTGATATTTCCTGCTACTCTTCGACCTTGAACTATAATTTTTTCGTGAACAATGATAATTTTTCTGAATGTTCCTACCTACAGTTTCTTTTTAACTCAGCCTGTGTCATATACAAAATATATATATATATATATATTTATTTCGCATTTTCTTTTTATAAATTGTGACCCATAAAGCTTTCTGAAAAGTCTAATGATCATCTGTTATTGTGGTTTTCTGTTCAATTTAGTTTTAGCATTATTAAATATGATCGTTTAATAAAAAATATGTTTTTTTTTTCTGCAGTGATGAATTCATGAAACTTTCTTTGGCGTTTTGGTCCAATTTTATAGTCAATTTTTTTCTTTTATTGGATTTTTAATGATTGGTTGTCTATAAATACAAAACAAATTCTTCAATGATTGTCTCTATCATAGAAAATCTAAGCTATTTTAAATTATTTTATTTTATTGAGTTGATGCAAAAGTTCGGTTAATTATTTAAGAAAATTTAAAGAAAACATTTTTTGAACTCCTTCGAACACGTAGCGCCACACACAGTACATATCTTCGCCTGCAAAACATCCTTAGTTTTCCGGAAATAAAAAGTCAAAAATACTTTTAAAACTCTTTATAATGAATTTTGCATAAAGATCTTCACCTACACCTGTATAAGATCCAGCTCACACAAGGACTAAAGCCTATCGACCACGGACAACGTTACATACATATTTGCCGATTATATCTTGGAAGAGCAAGCCAATCTATGATGGCCAACCAAATTTTCACCTCAGCGGATGAATAATACAATAATAGTGTCCAGTAGGGTGCAGTGGTTCCAAGTAGCTATTTGGTACCGGCCAAACTTGAAGCCGCAAGCTAAATGGGTGTACAATCTCTACCTTGGGGTTCAGAAAACTGACAAGTGATTTAATATAAGTCATTATATACTGGAAGAGTTTCCCCAAAATAACTTATTATTCTAACAATAAAGATGTTATTTAGGGATTTTTTTCCATAGATATTGAACCCTTTTGTCATCGATACCTCAAATGTATCTTTTCTCATTGTTACGTACAGAGTACGTAACGTAATCTCATTGTTACCTTCAATTAATTCTGTAAGCCACGCGATTGGTAATTTATTTAAACTTAAGAAGTTTCATTTTTTTAATGTTGAACTACTTGAATGTGATATCATTTGTTACCAAAAATATTACGAAAATTTTCCCTAGATCTGTGTAATAAGATTATTATTAACTTCAGTGCTTCCTGGAAAACAAAACATATTTTAAATGCTTATTTGTTTATTTAAAACAAATAATTTCCATTGTTTACATTTCATAAAAAATCTACCACACACGTTTTTTCTTCTTATTTTTAAGACATTTATACCGATGGGGTTATTTTAACATTTTTTTAACTTTAGGTTCAGATTAATGCAGGACTGTTCAAATGTTATGTATATTTCGTTAATGGTCAACGAAAAAAAAATATTAAAACTGAAAAAAACCAATAAACCTATGTCGTAGTGACGTTTAATCATCACCAACTTATATATTTTATTTATAGATCACGTGAATTTACGGGCTTAAACGAAGATTCTATAATAATATTGATGCACGAGTATATTTACAATATTCTTCACTTAAATGTGAACTTTTCGTACTCTTTAATGAAGCAACTATATTACACTAAACAATATAATAATATGAAATCGGCCGGATTGGCCGGCATCCATAATGAACACAATATGTTACTAGAGCAGGTTATTTCGCACGAACCCTAAGCAATTACCATTAGAATACAGTGAATAGGCTCCAGTAATAAGATTATTTTTGGAAGATTTGCTGTGTATGGTGTTTAACATTAACTTTTACAACATTCTACATAAAAATTATCGACAAAGCACTACTAAAATTCACTCTATGAGGGGATATTAATAAATAGTTGATCTAGCACATAAAAAATATTCATTGTTTTGATATAATAATATTTCATTTAAAGCAAACGCCTTTCAATTCTTTAATTTATATACATTTCAATGACCTGTAATTTTTTAAATTATCAGATTTTGATAGACCAGGTAAATACGTGGGTTGTTGGGAAACTTATCGGTCTGATGAATGTCTGGATTTTTTTTTATTTTTCAACGTCATCTTGCCATTTAATACATTTAGACTGACCATGACTGCATTTAGACTAACCATATTTAAACTGATCATCAGTTAATACGACATTATGATGGTTTACTTGATCATTTGGCTTTTTGGGCGTCCCAAACATTTATCATTTTCACTGAATGTGCGGCCACGTTCCGTAGCTCACTTCTTTAACGTCGAAAATCAAAGAATAGTTTTATATATATCCAACTAGTTTATACCCCCTGAAATAAAGTTTTTTTATAGCAGGTGGAATTGCTTTACCCACAAACAAGTAACCAAACGTCTGCTTCTGAAACTTCACAGTACGCTACGAATCATTTTTGATAAATATCATAGTAATTTTGGTCATATTTGCACAATATCACGACACAAACTTTTTATTGATTGTAGTGTTCCTGATTTACAGGAAGTTGAGTCATATATTTTAAACAGGTTGTGGAGCTCGTAAAAAGAAGTAATTTTAGAAAAAATAATTTATATAAAAGTTGCTAATAAAGAAAAAATTCGAAAACAGGCCTGACTTTTTCATATTCTCAATCACTACATTGCAAAACTCGCAAAGTTAAGTGAATTTAGCAAAACTCATTAATATAAAAGTTGCAGAATAACAAAACCAAAAATGTTACATGTTACATGTTACAAACATTGTCACCATTTGTTTGGTTAGCACAAAATTTTGCTCGGCGTATCCATGCGTTCAAAAATTAACCTTAAAATAACTGAGGGAGTTACTCGAGTTAAACGGTTTTAATAACAATATTGGTTCTGAGTACATCTCCTTAACAAGATTAAGTATGAAGCAAATATGTTTTCAGCTTAATAACAAGTTTTACGAACAACAAGAACGGAACGGCAAAGGGCAATCCTCTGTCACCGTTCTTAGCCAACTTATTCATGAGCAAATTTGAAACCGAAGAGAAAGATGAATTCAGTTACTTTCCGAAGGTATTGTTAACATATGCGGATGACGTTTATGCAATTTTCAATTCGAAATATTAAAATTTAGATGATTTTATTAAGAACTTAAATAGTAGATCACAAAACATAATATTCAAGTATGAACTTGAAAACAACGATAGTTTACCATTTCCGGATGTTTTAGTCAGTAGAAACAATAAAAATAGGTTAGATTTTGATATTTTTAAAGAAAACAACACCACTTCGAGATACATTCCTAACGATTTGAATCATAGCTCCTAAAATAAGATGGCTAGTTTAGATTTTATGGTAAATAGATTAATCAATTTTCCTTTAACAAAGATAATTGTAACAAATAATGAAAATTAATTAGAGTGGTATCCGAGGTGAGCGGTTATAATAATAAGAACATTGTAGTTAAATTAATTAGAAAAATAAGTTTAGAAAATTATTAAAAGAATCTTCGACTTTTTAAAAGGATCAGAACAAAAATAAATTCATGGTAATACCATTTGATGCCCAGTTAATACGAGGACTAGACAAAATGTTGAAAAAAGTGGACATTAAGGTTGTGTACAAACCATATAATAAATTAAGAGTAGTGCTGAGTAATCCAAAGGATAAAGTTAGTTGTCAAGATTGTAATCGAAGGTATATTGGCCAAACAAAAAGATCCATACTAACGAGATATAAAGAAGACATTGCCCACATTAGATATGGAAGAAATGAGAAATCTTGTATTGCCCAACCTACAATCGAACATGACCACAATATAGATATTAGTAATTTGAGACTGGTTAAAAATGTAAATAACAATGAGGCTTTGGATGCATACGAAATCATTGAAATAGAAAAATGTCAAAAAATCATCAAAGCTCAGTAAACTTCACGATTCCTTAGGCAGGGTTTAATTTTAGAATTAGATTAAATCAACTCCTAATGATGCTAACATGGTTAGCGAAACGTGCGTCGAGAACTTTAAAAAAGTGATTTGGTGTTTACTGGTAAATCTCTTCGAGTTTAGTTTTTCACACCGAAGGTTCCGATAGAAGAATTGATTATAGGACAGTTTAACTTTAAAATAACAATAAACAAATCATATATATATATATATATATTAATTGGTCCTGTTTATGTTTAAAAATAAACTTCAAAACGCACAGATCATCCGAGAAAGATGATAAAATAGCTGAATAGTCATATATTTATAAGGTGAACGTGGGCGGACAAGAACATATGTTAAAATAATTTATGATATTATAATAAAAAATGTTTTATGTCACTGGTTGCTAATGATATTCGTTTTTATAATTCTTGCATTATTGAAAAAGAACTTATTTGCTTTATGTTATGGGCCTTAATGAAGTAGTATTCAGTTTCGGAAACAAATCTGAATACGGTGAAAAACCAGTGCGGTATTGATGGAGTTCAACTCTACGTTAAGCCCATGTGGTTATATATTAGATAGGTACATAAATTCGTTCCTTTCTTAGTTCAAATGTTCAATTTCCAAAAATACGGCTATTGCTTATTACTTTTTCGTGCAGTGCAAATGCAAGTGTTAGTGTCTTATTAATTCTAGGCCTTTCTTGACTACCTTTACGATTTAGTTATGAAAAAAATAATACAAAATTATTCATCGTCAACTTTCGTAATCTTTTGGAAAACTATCGAGTCCCAGATCGAAAAAATCCCTTAATTATCAAGAACATCAAAGCGCCTACTCTGTTTCTGTACGGAGAGTTCATAGGGGACCCAAGGAGATTCCTTCATGACGGCACTACACATTGGTCACACGGTATTAGTTAGTTAGTTAGATTAGGGTGAGGGTCGCATCGGTGACAGGGACCATTTAGCGACCATAGTATTTCTGTTAATTGATTCTGGATTTTGGGTTTGATGAAGGAGAGCGAGTGTTGAAGAGAAGGACGCATTTTAAGCTGGTGGAGGGGTGCATGCTTAATGGATGATGAATGGAGAAGATTGATGATGAGATGTAAAAGAGGGAGAGCGAGAGCAGCGACTAAATATAATCAGTAATAGATATTTCTCTAAGGTAGACGAGGAGTAAGTCCAGGAAGCTGGGTCGAAATATTGTTGAGAGGTCGTTAGGAAGGGAGAGTCTGGTCGTGATGTTAGTTGTGGCGCGACATTCTAATAGAAAGTGGCGGACGGTCTGAGGTTCACCGCAAAATGAGCTGTTAGGAGGAGAATCATTCCTCAAGGGGTGCTGATGAGTGAGAGCATAATGTTCCGATCACATCCTGACCCAGACGGTGGAGATTCTTTTAGAGGGGAAGGTCGGAAAGTTATTGAGGAAGTAGGTTGTTTTGACTTCTCTCAGCTTATTGTGTTCTTCCAATAGGTTCTCTAACTGTTAACTACATCTGTAAAGGTTCCCTGATAAGAGATTTTATGAACGACGGTAAGTCGGATGAGATTAGAGTGGGACATGGAGATCCATATATATTTTTTCTTTTTTTAGGTTTTTCGCCACGATCTTAAACTCAAAAAATATCTGTTCTTATTTAAATAATGAATCACTGGGTAAAAACAAAAAACCAAACGGAGACAAATTTCTCACTGTTTCTTTTCTATAATAAATTTGCCTAACGAACAAAATCTTAAAAATATAAAAATGTTCTAAAAAAATACAAACTTTTAACGTTAACGTTTCGGAGGGTTTCTCTCTCTCCGTTTTCAAAACTAATCTAAAAAATAAATTATGTTAATTTGTAATATATAAAGTAAAGAGTGGAAGTAAATATATTTTTTTGTGGAAGTAGCTAGAAGTATCGTTGACATACACAAAAAATATATATACTTCCACTCTTTAATTTATATATTACAAATTAATATAATTTATTTTTTAGATTAGTTTTGAAAACGGTGGGAGAGGACCCCCCGAAACGTTAACGTTAAAAGTTTGTATTCTGTTAAAACATTTTTATATTTTAAAAATTTTGTTCGTTAGGCAAATTTATTACAGAAAAGAATCACTGAGAAATTTGTCTCCGTTTGGTTTTTCTGCTTTTACCAAGTGATTCTTTATTTAAATAAGAACAGATATTTTTTAAATTTTTTGAGTCTTAGATCGTGGTGAAAAACCTAAAAAAAATATATATGAAGATGCCACAATCATTCAGACAATGGTGATCCATCTGTGGCAGCTAACTCTTGACCTCGGTGTCCGCCATCTCGTTTTTCCAGAAGAGACAGGATAAGAAATGATGTTATCAGGAAAAAACCGGAAGCAAAGTCATGAATTGAAAAAAATGGAAAAAGTTCTGCAAAACAAAAGAAGCCTCGACTCGTAATAGTATATGATGACCCGGATAAACACATACTAAGTTTTAACAGAAAAGATTTGAATAGAAGAGAAGAAAAATACATGGTAATGTCGAATATATTCTCATTATCAAATACCTAGTTTTAAATGGGCTGTGTTAAAAGCATTTATGAAATTATCAATACTCTTTCGTATAATACTTCTTAGTGCTAGACCAACTTTTACAGCCCTTTTTAAAAAGAGTCGTTAAATGTAATGGTCATTCCTAAGCAAAACCATTTCCGGAAATTTATCCTTTGCTTTATTTTTAAAATTCACCTCTAAAAATCGTAACATTAGTTATACTCATAAATAATATCGAATTTTCAAATTTTAAAAACATGGCCATCCACTGACAATAATTTAATTTAATATAACATATCCTATATTCCAGTTAAATATATTTATAGTTCGTATGATTATTAAACTTAAAGAGATTTACCACTAAACACCAAATCACTTTTTTTAAAGTTCTCAATGCACGTTTCGTTAACCATAAGAGAAGTCCTGGGCAATCCAAAGGATAAAGTAGATCAACATAAAAAGTCAGGGATTTACGAAATTAGCTGTCAAGATTGTAATCGAAGGTATATTGGGCAAGCAAGAAGATCCATATTAATGGGATATAAAGAATAAATGACCCACATTAAATATGGGAGGAATAAAAAATCTTGTGTTGCCCAGCATGCAATCGAACATGGCCACAATATAGACATTAGTCATTTAAGATTGGTTATAAATGTAAATAACAATATGGCTTTAGATGCTTATGAAAGCATTCAAATAAAAAAATGTAAGAAAATAATGAAAGGACCTATTCTGTTCAGTCAACTTTTTCATTTCTTCAGTTCAGGCCCAGTAAACTTCACGGTTCATTTTTTTCTTTTATCCTTTTTTTACACGTTTCATTAGGTAGGTAGTACGCTTCCTAGATAGTAGGTTAGTAATTAGGGTTATCATATAAATAAAACATAGTTTAGTTTTAGAATTAGATTAAATCATCTGCTGATGATGCTAGCGAAACGTGCGTCGAGAAGTTTAAAAAAGTGATTTGGTGTTTAGTGGTAAATCTCTTTGAGTTTAGTGTTTCACATCGAAGGTTCCAGTAGAAGAATTAAAGTATGATTATTGTTAAATGTCGTAAAAAATGAAATAAACCTTATAAAGGTTTAAGTATGGAGCATTACAACGCCAATAATGATATCAAGGTTATTTATTCTGGTGCCTTGGATAACAAAACATAACGGCGTTGGTTTACAAAAATTAAAAACGGTTATTTCAATCCTTTCGACGGTATAAAATTTAGAAAAACTGTTAAGTTTGAAAAGGATCTATTATTGGCTGAAATTAAAGCTGATCCCAAACAAACCATCCAGGAATTAACCACAAAACATAACAATCTACTTTGACAGCTCCAAAAACAGGTCTTCACACTAAACAAAAGTGTTACTGTCAGTATGATTTTACAGGGATTGTTTACTTTTAGCAACCATAAGTGCTGAATATTATTGAGCTCAGCTTGATACACTAAACATGGCTTTAATTCAAAAACTTCCAAGAGTAACAAATAGAAAAGGTTTTATTTTGCAGCATGATAATATAAGACCTCACGATATCAGAATAACCCAAGAGAAAATCAAACATTTACGGCGGGCAAGTTTTTCCTCACCCACCGTATTCCCCTGATGCTCCATCGTCATATTATCGTTTCTCAAGTATATGGAACATTTTCTTAGTGAAAAAAGCCTGCCTATTGTGAGAGCTATCCCAACCGTAGTCGAAGAATATTATACTTCAAACTCATTTTACAAAAAGGGAATAGAAAGTTTGTCAGAAAGATGGATATTATTTATATATTAAATAAAATATAATTTTGTGCAGTATCAAAAAATGATTTTACTTATGGGTACACCTGATAATATTTTCAGAAAAAAAACACTTACTTGTGTATTTCGTAGTTATAGAAAAAGTTTCCATAACCATAGTGATTTGTATCTTAACTTCATCACAATTATCACTTTAAAAAAGTCAAAATCAATCACATAGTGTCCTATATGTTTTTGCTACCAAAATAATTAACAGTGTTCAGTTATCAATATTTCTCTCCGTTTTTATTCAGTTTTTTATTTTTAATTCGAACAGTTTGAATTTCCCGCGGAAAATCGTATGTTGTCGGCAGGTCAGTCAGTCGACGTGTTACAGGAACTCCGATCCAAGCAGGAGGCGAAAACAAACTGACGTCGCCATGGCCGTGGCGGTGAGAAGCGCCGGTTTCTAACTTTTTTTTTGTTCATTCACCGGCATTGCGCGCAGATTCGGGAAATTGCAAAGAAATCGCGGATAGTGTCGGGAGCGCGTGTAAAAATACTGATAATTTAGAAAAATCGAGGACAATGAGAACTTCTATCGTTTCGATGACGTGAACCAAATCTTATTCCAAGAATCATCTAAATTAGCCATTATATCACTAGAATAATTGTACAGCACCAAAAAGTTAATTTTCTCATTTATAGAAAAACTCTAAGGGATAAAAATTATAGTGCTAGTTACACTATAATTTTTATCCCGTCCGCTTTGCTTGGTGTACATTAAACTTTAGTAAGTTTGACTAACTTTAGTAATAATTGACTTTTTTGTGATTAAAATTACTTTTAGAATTCCATAGTTTTTACCTGCTATTTGACATTTTCTTTTCTGTAAATGTCACAAAGACAACATTGCGAGGAATCCAACGATACAATCCCAAATTCGTTCGCTATTAGCGAACATCTAAGACGCCTGAAGAACATTTCTGCCAAATTTCAAGTTTGTATGACTGTTTTAAGCCTGTAGGAAACAAGCATATATTTATCTTTTACTCCCCCGCAACCCTCCTTAGGAATTAATTTTTATGAACCCTCCTCCTTAGCCTCCGAATATTTCCGAAGGTATGTGGGAACAAACAAATTTTCTCGTTTTGGATTTTATTCGTTTCTGATTCTATTTGAATGTGTCCAAATATATTTGACATTTTTTGGTCACTTTTTGTCCTCTACAAGGTGGTGTAATTAGATTTTTGATCCGACATTTTGGCATTTCTCAACCATCAACTTTTTTTTTATAGTTTTTTTAGATAATTGTAAAATTTTATTTTATGATAAGTAAATTCCACTTTTTATTCCGAATCCAACGACATGTTACACTTAATATGTATTACACGTTTCGGACTAAGAAACTCATCATCAATGCAATAAGCCTATTTAAAAAAAATATTTTTATTGTTGTATTTAAAATCTCGTTGGTTTTTAAAACATTTTCTTTACTTTACATTATTGACAATAATATTAAATTTATTACAGAAATATAAATTAACAATAAAATGTTATGAATATATGAACAATTCCGAAATCAGAGAAAGTAAGTTAATTAATCAAGTAATTAATCAATCAAGTAATAATTAATTTTATTTAATTCAAAAATTTATTTTTATAATACAAAATTATGTTTTATTTTCAAATATTCCACTCTTATTCTCCAAACAAATTTTTTATTAACATTGCATAATATTTTTGGAGTTATTTCTCTTATTGCAGCTCGAACCTCAGCTTTCAACTCATCATTATTTTTCAGTTTTTCAGTAAACTTCATCATTAAGGAATCTCCAAAAGGAAAAGTCTATCCAAACGTAAGGTCTGGGGATCGCGGAGGCCACTCTATAGGACCATGAGAAGCAATTAAATTATTTTGAAGGCGGTCTCTCAAATATTGCATACTATTTCTATATATACTATTCAAAATATTCCATATTTCTACTACTTCTGTGCCTTATATACTGTTAAATTTCCATGCCTCCTATTTCATTAAAATCCTTCCACCCATTCTAGCGTGATTGAAGGACAACCATCCATCCAAAAAATAATTATTATTATTCATTAGTTTACCAATACTAGTAAATTAGTTCATAATACATTAAGTAAATACACTGATTAAAAAAACTACGAAAAGAATGGAGAAACTTCAGATTATACGGAAAATCAAAGATTAGACCTGTTAAAAATTAAAGCCTTGATACAGCTGATTCAAAAAAAGAAAATGCAGAGATTAATGAAGGTACATATGAAAAAAATGAGGTAATGAAAATGAAAATCAATATTCAGAAAACTGAAATAATAGTAGGGTAATAAATGAGAACCAACGTGATAAAACGCAAGTATATAAATCTAGAGATAGTAATAACGTAATAACATAACGGTAGATGCAATCGAAATTATATACCTCAGAAGAATAGTTGAAAAGACAAAACAGAACAAATTTTAAAAACAATCAGGGACCAAATCAGAACCATAATAGAAAAGTGACAATTAAGTTGATTGTGCCACATAAATAGACTGACAAAAATAGTTTTTGTAACAGAAAGACACCAGAAAAAGAGAAGAAACAGAGCAAGGAAAATATGGTTACAACAAATAGTAGATCCGAGAGAAGAAAGAGGTAAACTTTGAAGGAGATGAGAACAATGATTTTAAATTTATCGAAATTGGTAGATGAAGAATTAAAAATTAAACCTAAACTGGCAACCAAAAGTGTAAAAGGAAGTAAAGAAAGAAAGAGAAATTACTAACAAAACCACTGTATATTTCTTGATCAGAGCAGCGTGTATTATTTCAAGTTCAAGTAAATTATTTTGAAGGCGGTCTCTCAAATATTGCATACTATTTCGATATGTACTATTCAAAATATTCCATATTTCTACTACTTCTGTGCCTTATATACTGCTATATTTCTATGCCTCCTATTTCATTAAAATCCTTCCACCCGTTCTAGCGTGATTGAAGGACAAACATCCATCCAAAAAATAATTATTATTATTCATTAGTTTACAATACTAGTAAATTAGTTCATAATATATTAAGTAAATACACTGATTAAAAAAACTACAAAAAGAATGGAGAAACTTCAAATTATACGGAAAATCAAAGACTTGTTAAAAATCAAAGCCTTGATATAGCTGATTCAAAAAAAGAAAATGCAGAGATTAATGAAGGTACATATGAAAAAAATGAGGTAATGAAAATGAAAATCAATATTCAGAAAACTAAAATAATAGTAGGGTAATAAATGAGAACCAACGTGATAAAACGCAAGTATATAAATCTAGAGATAGTAATAACGTAATAACATAACGGTAGATGCAATCGAAATTATATACCTCAGAAGAATAGTTGAAAAGACAAAACAGAACAAATTTTAAAAACAATCAGGGACCAAATCAGAACCATAATAGAAAAGTGACAATTAAGTTGATTGGGCCACATAAATAGACTGACAAAAATAGTTTTTGTAACAGAAAGACACCAGAAAAAGAGAAGAAACAGAGCAAGGAAAATATGGTTACAACAAATAGTAGATCCGAGAGAAGAAAGAGGTAAACTTTGAAGGAGATGAGAACAATGATTTTAAATTTATCGAAATTGGTAGATGAAGAATTAAAAATTAAACCTAAACTGGCAACCAAAAGTGTAAAAGGAAGTAAAGAAAGAAAGAGAAATTACTAACAAAACCACTGTATATTTCTCGATCAGAGCAGCGTGTATTATTTCAAGTTCAAGTAAATTATTTTGAAGGCGGTCTCTCAAATATTGCATACTATTTCGATATATACTATTCAAAATATTCCATATTTCTACTACTTCTGTGCCTTATATACTGCTATATTTCTATGCCTCCTATTTCATTAAAATCCTTCCACCCGTTCTAGCGTGATTGAAGGACAAACATCCATCCAAAAAATAATTATTATTATTCATTAGTTTACAATACTAGTAAATTAGTTCGTAATATATTAAGTAAATACACTGATTAAAAAAACTACGAAAAGAATGGAGAAACTTCAGATTATACGGAAAATCAAAGATTAGACCAGTTAAAAATTAAAGCCTTGATATAGCTGATTCAAAAAAAGAAAATGCAGAGATTAATGAAGCTATATATGAAAAAAAATGAGGTAACGAAAATGAAAATCAATATTCAGAAAACTAAAATAATAGTAGGGTAATAAATGAGAACCAACGTGATAAAACGCAAGTATATAAATCTAGAAATAGTAATAACGTAATAACATAACGGTAGATGCAATCGAAATTATATACCTCAGAAGAATAGTTGAAAAGACAAAACAGAACAAAATTTAAAAACAATCAGGGACCAAATCAGAACCATAATAGAAAAGTGACAATTAAGTTGATTGGGCCACATAAATAGACTGACAAAAATAGTATTTGTAACAGAAAGACACCAGAAAAAGAGAAGAAACAGAGCAAGGAAAATATGGTTACAACAAATAGTAGATCCGAGAGAAGAAAGAGGTAAACTTTGAAGGAGATGAGAACAATGATTTTAAATTTATCGAAATTGGTAGATGAAGAATTAAAAATTAAACCTAAACTGGCAACCAAAAGTGTAAAAGGAAGTAAAGAAAGAAAGAGAAATTACTAACAAAACCACTGTATATTTCTCGATCAGAGCAGCGTGTATTATTTCAAGTTCAAGTAAATTATTTTGAAGGCGGTCTCTTAAATATTGCATACTATTTCTATATATACTATTCAAAATATTCCATATTTCTACTACTTCTGTGCCTTATATACTGCTATATTTCTATGCCTCCTATTTCATTAAAATCCTTCCACCCGTTCTAGCGTGATTGAAGGACAAACATCCATCCAAAAAATAATTATTATTATTCATTAGTTTACAATACTAGTAAATTAGTTCATAATACATTAAGTAAATACACTGATTAAAAAAACTACGAAAAGAATGGAGAAACTTCAAATTATACGGAAAATTAAAGATTAGACCTGTTAAAAATTAAAGCCTTGATATAGCTGATTCAAAAAAAGAAAATGCAGAGATTAATGAAGGTACATATGAAAAAAATGAGGTAATGAAAATGAAAATGAATATTCAGAAAACTAAAATAATAGTAGGGTAATAAATGAGAACCAACGTGATAAAACGCAAGTATATAAATCTAGAAATAGTAATAACGTAATAACATAACGGTAGATGCAATCGAAATTATATACCTCAGAAGAATAGTTGAAAAGACAAAACAGAACAAAATTTAAAAACAATCAGGGACCAAATCAGAACCATAATAGAAAAGTGACAATTAAGTTGATTGGGCCACATAAATGGACTGACAAAAATAGTATTTGTAACAGAAAGACACCAGAAAAAGAGAAGAAACAGAGCAAGGAAAATATGGTTACAACAAATAGTAGATCCGAGAGAAGAAAGAGGTAAACTTTGAAGGAGATGAGAACAATGATTTTAAATTTATCGAAATTGGTAGATGAAGAATTAAAAATTAAACATAAACTGGCAACCAAAAGTGTAAAAGGAAGTAAAGAAAGAAAGAGAAATTACTAACAAAACCACTGTATATTTCTCGATCAGAGCAGCGTGTATTATTTCAAGTTCAAGTAAATTATTTTGAAGGCGGTCTCTTAAATATTGCATACTATTTCTATATATACTATTCAAAATATTCCATATTTCTACTACTTCTGTGCCTTATATACTGCTATATTTCTATGCCTCCTATTTCATTAAAATCCTTCCACCCGTTCTAGCGTGATTGAAGGACAAACATCCATCCAAAAAATAATTATTATTATTCATTAGTTTACAATACTAGTAAATTAGTTCGTAATATATTAAGTAAATACACCGATTAAAAAAACTACGAAAAGAATGGAGAAACTTCAGATTATACGGAAAATCAAAGATTAGACCAGTTAAAAATTAAAGCCTTGATATAGCTGATTCAAAAAAAGAAAATGCAGAGATTAATGAAGCTATATATGAAAAAAAATGAGGTAACGAAAATGAAAATCAATATTCAGAAAACTAAAATAATAGTAGGGTAATAAATGAGAACCAACGTGATAAAACGCAAGTATATAAATCTAGAGATAGTAATAAAGTAATAACATAACGGTAGATGCAATCGAAATTATATACCTCAGAAGAATAGTTGAAAAGACAAAACAGAACAAATTTTAAAAACAATCAGGGACCAAATCAGAACCATAATAGAAAAGTGACAATTAAGTTGATTGGGCCACATAAATAGACTGACAAAAATAGTTTTTGTAACAGAAAGACACAAGAAAAAGAGAAGAAATAGACCAAGGAAAATATGGTTACAACAAATAGTAGATCCGAGAGAAGAAAGAGGTAAACTTTGAAGGAGATGAGAACAATGATTTTAAATTTATCGAAATTGGTAGATGAAGAATTAAAAATTAAACCTAAACTGGCAACCAAAAGTGTAAAAGGAAGTAAAGAAAGAAAGAGAAATTACTAACAAAACCACTGTATATTTCTCGATCAGAGCAGCGTGTATTATTTCAAGTTCAAGTAAATTATTTTGAAGGCGGTCTCTTAAATATTGCATACTATTTCTATATATACTATTCAAAATATTCCATATTTCTACTACTTCTGTGCCTTATATACTGCTATATTTCTATGCCTCCTATTTCATTAAAATCCTTCCACCCGTTCTAGCGTGATTGAAGGACAAACATCTATCCAAAAAATAATTATTATTATTCATTAGTTTACAATACTAGTAAATTAGTTCATAATACATTAAGTAAATACACTGATTAAAAAAACTACGAAAAGAATGGAGAAACTTCAAATTATACGGAAAATTAAAGATTAGACCTGTTAAAAATTAAAGCCTTGATATAGCTGATTCAAAAAAAGAAAATGCAGAGATTAATGAAGGTACATATGAAAAAAATGAGGTAATGAAAATGAAAATGAATATTCAGAAAACTAAAATAATAGTAGGGTAATAAATGAGAACCAACGTGATAAAACGCAAGTATATAAATCTAGAAATAGTAATAACGTAATAACATAACGGTAGATGCAATCGAAATTATATACCTCAGAAGAATAGTTGAAAAGACAAAACAGAACAAAATTTAAAAACAATCAGGGACCAAATCAGAACCATAATAGAAAAGTGACAATTAAGTTGATTGGGCCACATAAATAGACTGACAAAAATAGTTTTTGTAACAGAAAGACACCAGAAAAAGAGAAGAAACAGAGCAAGGAAAATATGGTTACAACAAATAGTAGATCCGAGAGAAGAAAGAGGTAAACTTTGAAGGAGATGAGAACAATGATTTTAAATTTAACGAAATTGGTAGATGAAGAATTAAAAATTAAACATAAACTGGCAACCAAAAGTGTAAAAGGAAGTAAAGAAAGAAAGAGAAATTACTAACAAAACCACTGTATATTTCTCGATCAGAGCAGCGTGTATTATTTCAAGTTCAAGTAAATTATTTTGAAGGCGGTCTCTTAAATATTGCATACTATTTCTATATATACTATTCAAAATATTCCATATTTCTACTACTTCTGTGCCTTATATACTGCTATATTTCTATGCCTCCTATTTCATTAAAATCCTTCCACCCGTTCTAGCGTGATTGAAGGACAAACATCCATCCAAAAAATAATTATTATTATTCATTAGTTTACAATACTAGTAAATTAGTTCGTAATATATTAAGTAAATACACCGATTAAAAAAACTACGAAAAGAATGGAGAAACTTCAGATTATACGGAAAATCAAAGATTAGACCAGTTAAAAATTAAAGCCTTGATATAGCTGATTCAAAAAAAGAAAATGCAGAGATTAATGAAGCTATATATGAAAAAAAATGAGGTAACGAAAATGAAAATCAATATTCAGAAAACTAAAATAATAGTAGGGTAATAAATGAGAACCAACGTGATAAAACGCAAGTATATAAATCTAGAGATAGTAATAAAGTAATAACATAACGGTAGATGCAATCGAAATTATATACCTCAGAAGAATAGTTGAAAAGACAAAACAGAACAAATTTTAAAAACAATCAGGGACCAAATCAGAACCATAATAGAAAAGTGACAATTAAGTTGATTGGGCCACATAAATAGACTGACAAAAATAGTTTTTGTAACAGAAAGACACAAGAAAAAGAGAAGAAATAGACCAAGGAAAATATGGTTACAACAAATAGTAGATCCGAGAGAAGAAAGAGGTAAACTTTGAAAGAGATAAGGACAATGATATTAAATTTATCAAAATTGGTAGATGAAGAATTAAAAATTAAATCTAAACTGACAAACAAAAGGGTAAAAGGAAGTAGAGCAAGAAAGAGAAATTACTAACAAAACCACTGTATATTTCTCGATCAGAGCAGCGTGTATTATTTCAAGTTCAAGTTCTTAAAATAATTTTTGAAACAGAAAGACAAAAGAGAAAGAGAAGAAATAGACCAAGAAAAATATGGTTACAACTAATAGTAGATGCGAGTGAAGAAAGAGGTAAAACTTTGGAGATGAGGACAATGACATTAAATTAAAAGGAATTGATAGATGAAGTACTGAAAAATTAACTCTAATCCGACAATTGAAAGGGTAAAAAGAAGGGGAGAATGAAAGAGAAACAACTAACAAAACCATTGGATATTTCTCGATTAGAGCAGTGTGTATTTGCTCAAGTTGAGTTCTGACTTTATCGGAACCATCTTAAAGTAAATTGTTCCTTTAAAATTAACTTTAAACCAAACACTCAGCATGACTTTCTTGACAAATCTTTCTCACCTTGGTACTGGAAGAACTGATTGCTCAGTCATAACCCACTACTTTACATTATAAAGATTACTGAAATGAGCCCATTTTTTATCGCAAGTAACTATCCGTTTGATGAATCGAACATTAGAAAAGTTTTTGGGGAGAGTTAGAGACTTCAATCGACACGTGGCTTGCTGCACGACAGTTCATGAAAAATGCTCCTTCAGCTCTTTGGCGCCATCTCACAAATGCCAATCAACGGTGGAACTGGCTCCACATGCGCCAGATTTTGCTCTCAACGATTATTTTCTCTTCCCAGAAAGCCTGCCTGAACAAATGTATCGCTGGATAAAGATTGACTTCAAATCTAACACAGCCTCAAATTTTGAAGAATCGAAGAAAGTTCGTCTAAATATATTGAACTGCGAGGTAACTCCGTTGAAAAAAAAATTGTGTTATCAAAAATCTTATGTTTCCGAGAACTTTTCATACTAGATTAACTGAAAAAAAATCTTGTTGAAAGAATGATTATAAGAAAGAGTTTTTCACACAAAACTTTTTTTTCAGATATTTCAAAAAATATCCTCTTTATTATTAATCCGATTTCCTCAACTTTTTTTATTATATCCTAGTCTGACCCTTAACTTTGAACAAAAATAGATATAATATATAGCTAATTCTCGAATCTAATCTGACCAATAAAAGTTTATTAGCCATGGAATTCTGTCTCGTTTGCAGCTTTCCACTCTGATTAAGTAATGCGAATAATATGTTTGTTATTTAAATTGCCTATAATATGTATAAAGACATAAAAAAAGATCTTTAAAGGAAATAATGACGACAAAAAAATGGTTTAAGTTTTAAACTCGCGAAGGGATGAGTAAGACCTGAGAGAGAATTTAAATATTGCATCCCGCTTCGCAATATTTTGTATTCTGTTGCTATGTTCATAAAATATTTATAATAACATCTTGTATATTAATAAAGGATTTGACATTTTCAACATGCATTAGGAGTCAAATTAAGCATATATCATAAGAACCCATCAGAAGCATAGACGAGAGTAGTTTGTAAAGTTTCCAGCCTAACACAACAAGAATTTTTTTAACAAATTCAGTTTTAATTCCCAATAGAGTTTTCTTGTAATTATGTAAACTTTTCCCAGCGATCTTCCCATCTTTTAATCCGTCGTAACAGTAGTTGACATCAGCGGCGGTTTGTGGTGAAAAAAAAAACAGGTGGGACACGTATAAGCAAATTATGGAATGGGGATAGGGAAATGCAAGGGAAATGATAGGTCGCAACAAAAAATTTTACATTTCTTAGTATCATACACACACTTTGCTGTGTAGAACTACGATTGTAGTTCTGTCAGACTGTCAGACATCAGCTTATCAAATAGGTATTTTGATAATAAAATTTTATTAGGACCATGACCATTAAATCTGTTTGTAGTTGAAGTCCATCCTCCTAAATCTCTGAGCAGCAAAGTGGTCGATGACTTGATCATTAGAATTTGAAATTGACGTCACAAGTTTTTTTTAATAGATAGCATTGCTAATGCGCCCAGTCCCATAGTGTTCCTGACCCATAGTGTTCCTGACCCATAGTGTTTTTTAGAATTATTTTGATTCGTTTGAGGGTAGAGAAGCGTCTTTCGCTTTCCACAATCGCCATAGAAACGGTACACAAAACAGTCAGCAATTCCACAGATTCACTAAATATTGATGTTAAATTGTTTTGGATAAACATTTGTAACTGTTTCAGTTTCAAATAAATTTGCAATAGTAGGTATACATCGAAACTAAATCGTTCACGAACTTCTATGGTTAAGGTATCACAGATTTCCTTGCCTATCCTGACATTCGGATTGGGGTCCTCCTTGTCAGTAAATTTCCATTTCTTTCTGCGATTCTCCATGATCGTTGTAGATTCTTCACCAGTTAAGTTACCAAATTCTTGATTAATTTGTATTTCTATATTGTCTCTAATATTTTAAATGGTTGTTGAAAAAGTTACCAAATTCTTCTTAACTTTAAGTGCATCTAGTTGATTGCTTTGCAGTTGATCAAAGAGAATATCGCAGTGAGGCATTATTTTATTGAAAAAAAAACAACCAAAACTTAAAATTATCATCCACCAAATAATTTATCCTGAGCTAATAACTCCTGAGCTTGATTAATAGATTTTTTATCCGACTCAGCGTCCATAATTTCGTCAAGGTATATTTGCAATTCTTTGTAAATGTAAACACTATTTACACGTTTAGTCGTAAAGTTTCATCTGGCACGGGGTAGACGCTTTTTCACAACGCTGTCCAGAACAGTTGTCCTTTTGGATGATCGAGAAAAGAAAGCGGAAAATGTAGACAGATTTGCAAAAAAAAAACCTTTACACCTTTTTTATTGTACAATACCTTTCAATTATTAGATTTAATTGATAATTTTTTATGAGAATTCGGTCCTCAAATGTTCATGTGGCATTATTTCTATTCATATATTGCACTGAATTCATCTTCACTATTGTAATCGTTCAAAACATTCACTTTGCAACCACTCGAAAAGTCGAAAAGCACGATGGCGAAAAATACCTGACTATTGAGAATGGGACAGCGCCCAAGATAGCTCCGGGTTACTAGAAAAGCAATTTATTGCTGTCTTTGTTTTTCGCACGCGATAGTAAAGAAAACACTAGAGGCACAAGCTTGTCTGTGTCCAAAGCACGTGTTCTTTAATCGGTGCGCTTGGGCAACCCACGACCTATTTCGTTACCGCGATTGACATTATGGATGTTAGACTATAGAAGTCGCTAGAAGCGTGATCATGTAACCAAACCTAACAAAGAATAAATTAATATAAAATCTGAAATTATCTTTTTCAACTTGCCCACGTGCCCACGTACCCTTTTGGACCAACCGTCACTGGTTGAAATCTTGTTCTGCAATATAGTCATTTACAAACGTGATGTCCTTCTCATTCGATGAAAATATCTGTCCTCCGAGCGAAACTTTGAGCCTAGGATAGAGAAAAAAGTCGCTGGTGGTCAGATCTGGTGAATACGGTGGGTGGTCAATCAAATCGAATACCAATTCGTAAATTATTGCAATGGCGCCCGCTGAAGTGTGAGACAGTACGTCATCTTGGTGAAATAAAACTTTTTTTTTCTTCATATTCGGCCGTTTTAGCGCAATTTCTGCCTTCAGCTTATCAAGTAATGATACGTACTATGAGGGTAATATTGTTTTTCTCATTTCAAGATAGTTGATTAACACAACTCCACGACTTTCCCAGTCGATTTTACAGAAACAGTAACATCGACTGACGTAAATGACTGTTAAATAACAACTGCGCATCTAACATGACTGAAATTTTCAAGATTATCTTACATCGCATGGGCGATTATATTACAAGAATATTTTTGTTTATATCATTCTGTTGAGACTGGAAATTTTTCAGAATACCTTAATATCTCAGGAGGATTATACTACTATGATAAAAAATAAAGTGACTATAATACATAAACTATTAATTTGTTCATTCAAATTTATTTTTGTTTCCTTCAAAGCAATTGAAGTCTTTTGTAGTCTTGGAAACAATTTCTGTCTTATATTTCATTCAAACTCTCCTGAGGGAATAGGAAAAAGTCACACGAAATCATATCTAGTAAATATGGTGGTTGTGGAATAGTGTTTCTTTGATTTTTGACGAAAAATGTACGAATAATCGATTTTGGAACGGCTTTAACGTGGTATTTTTGGTTTGGTTCATTTTTTGGCTTTGGTTCATCTTTAGAACGATACTCGTTTGATTTGTTGAGATCATCGAAACTCTAAATAAATCGCTTCTATAAACTCAAAAGACGTCCATGAAAAGGTTTCTTCGATAGAGGGAACATGAGTATCATACCTAGTGAATATGGTGGTTGTGAAATAGTATTTGTTTTATTTTTGAATGTACGAAAAATGTACGAATAATTGATTTTTGTCCGGTATTTTTGGTTTTGGTTAATTTTTTGGCTTTGGTTCATTTTTAGAACGATACTACCTTGATTCCTGATATCATTACCCATCTAAGCAGCTCTTCAGCAACATTAACACGGCAATATTTTACAAAAAAATCAGTGTTTTCGGAATATGACGAGATGACAAAAGAAAAACGTTTAAATGGTTCAATGGTTGACCTGGGAGGTCTTTCAGAACGAGTTTCATCGCCTTCTTCTTAAGATATCAGCACAAGATATTCGCTTTTTTAGATATAACTTAATGCAGAGTCTTTGATCGATAAATTTATCGATTTTAAAAAAATTACACTCAAAATTTTTAAAACTACTAAATATGCTATAATATCTAATTTAACAAGAAAAATGATATGAAAGTCCCATTAGATATCAAAGACAGTCACGCCAACTTAAAAAATTATTTTCAAAAAAAAGTTATCTTACTTGTTGATTGGAATAGTATGAGGTTTGTCAATAACGTATTGGCATAGCATGCGATCTGGCAACCAGTGCTTGTTTCCCCTTTGGATGCAAATTGGGTTACCATCTGATGCATCTTCAATACGAGTTTGAACTCCCTAGAGCCACTTGATGGTCCGTAGCACTTTTTTTCTGAACCAGACTCTTTTGGTGAGTTCTGAAAATTAATAACAACAATTTTCAATAACGGTGCGCCATCAAAATTTATTTCAGACGAGAAAAATCGAGACATGTTTTGTTGTCGAAATTGTCACTCGCTTTCTGAATAAAGGTCGTACTCTACTTGCAAAAAATACATCAAAATCAAGAAATGTCTCACGAAAATCTTCCACATAATGCACTAAAGAATATTTTCACTCGCCATTTTCTTGTTATTGAGAATCTTATGTTCTAATTCAAACATTTTGAAAGTCAAGTACAATAAACTCGACTAGATCTACCACTAAACACCAAATCCCGTTGTTTAACTTTTCGGTCCGCGTTTCGCTAACCATGTTAGCATAATCAGGAGGTGATTCACTTTTTGTGATAATTGTAATAATTCAATCCTGATAATGCTAACATAGTTAGGGCAACGCGGGTCGAATAATTGAATAAAGTGATATAGTGTTTAATGGTTTTTTCTTCGAGTTTAGTTCTGATCTCTTCGAGTTTACCAGGTGTGGCGGCTGATAATTTTTGACGTTAAATTTGGGGGAAAGGTAAACAATGGTTTATTCAAAATATGTCACATTGCTAGATGCACATTTTCCCATCTATCTGGTAATTTGTCGATGCTCTCCCAGAAAAACCGTACATTTTTCGAGGTGGTCCAGTCATTTAGCCATTTTTCAACATCTCTGCGAGTGTTTTATGGAAAGTGTGTAATACATTGATGAAAACAAATAATAGTCAGAAGGGGCCAAATATGGTAAGTACGGCGGTCGATGTTGATGGTTGTTCTCGGTCAACCCATGACTTTCTGAGTTTTGGGTTCTCGAAATATATTCGTTTTTGGTCTCCAGTCACGATCCCATGCAAAAAAAGTCTTTCGTTCATATCGAGAAAGTAAAACTTCGCATACTGTTTTTCGCTTTTTCATCTGTCTGTCGTGGTCCAGCTAATGCGATACCCATTTTCCTGCCTTATGAATCGTTCCCATGACATGTAACCGAACATTTAACCTTTCTGTCCTTTGTTGTTGAGTTTGCATATTGGCTTCTTCCAACGCTGCTTGCAATTCAGCATTTTAATTTTTTTCAGCTGACCTCAGCATTCTTCTTTGTCTTTCAAATGGTAATCACCACTTTTGAATAGTCGAATTGCCCTTGCATTGCCTGAGTCTTGCGTTGGGACATTGCCATCGTAAGTTTTCACAAGTATACGATGGATTTTATTCCTTTTAATTGAACAAGAAAAACAGTACGTGCCGCAAATGCTTTTTATTTGGCTTGAAACACAACATGGTTACCACACGAAAAAAATATGACACTATCTCGAAATTGTTTAAACATCAATGGCATTTTGAAAGATACTGTTGTAACAACAAAATTTCATAAGATATTAGACTGTAAACCAACCCTTGTTAAATATATCTTAAAAAAAATATGAATTTTTAACTGCCTCGCCTGTTAGTGTTACCCACCGAAGGTTTCAATAAAAGAATTGATCAAGTACAATGTTTTAAAATTCTATTTTCATTAATTATGATTATTATTACAAAAACAAAAACCTATTGAAAGGCGTTATAGTAGTTTTTCAATGCATACACTTTCTTTTTAATTGAAGCATTATAATCAAGCATCGATTACCAGTTTAGATGGACATCTTTAACTAAATAAACCATCCAACATAAAATCATCCTATATAATATTGATCTAACAAAACATATACGACCGTCATTCTAAAACAAAACCACCGAAACTCCACGAAAAAAGAAGCAAATATGAATAAGAAACTTTTTGTGGCTCTAATGCGAACCATTTGTCACGCATAAATGGAGAATATCATATTTCGGCATCTTCTAGTCTTGATTCATTAACTTGTCGGTAAAAATTAGAAGGAAAAAGTTCCCTTTATCGTCCATTCTCCGAGTTGTTTTCCTCGAGCTCCCTATTAATTAACTCGTCAAGGCTGATTAGAATTTTAAACAGAGCTGGCAACAGGATAATGCGTTGTCTTATTTTTCTATACCTTCATCGTTTACCTTTCTAGATTATGTTTGATGTTAATGAATCCGAAAGGAAACATTCTGGAAAAATGGGATAAGAAGGATTGGTGAAGCGTTGTCATTAAGAGCTACTTTTATTGATTGATGATGATTTATTACGACTTTGCTGAAATATTATACAAACAATAAAGAACTTGCTTTTAACTTACCATGTGATTAAAATTGATCGGGACCGGTATAAAAAAAACACATTTTTTGGAATTCTAAAACAAATTTTTATTATCGCCTTCAAAATAGGCTCCATTTGATTTGATACATGCATACTAACGTTTGATCCAATCATCCATGTACTTTAAATTCGTCTTGGCCTTCTCTTCTTTATATATATTTTTGAAAAAAATAGCATGCACAATTACAGCTGTATGAGATGGCGCGTTTCACGCCCAGAATATCAACCAAAAACATTAAAAACTCCTGTTTCTGGGCAAGTCGGAAACATAATTCAATATTGTTGTCGCTCATGTGACTCGTTGCATGCAATTGTTGTCATTAATTTGCAGAACGCACTAGAGAAGTCCTGTTCGTGAAAAAAGGCCACAGATCACTAAATTATTCTAAGAAGTTCACACCTGTTGAAGATGCATCAGATGCTAGCTTACTCTCTTCCCCTCTAAAGGAGAAGCAAATACCGTTGCCAGATTCTACGCCACTAATCTCGTTGCTTTATTTACACATTTTATAAAAATATATTTTAATAAACACCCATACATGTGCGTAGACAAGATTTTATTTATTGTATATCATCATCCTCGTTAGCAAAACTATTCAGTCTTTCGTGATTTTCATTAACGCTTGATTTTCGTTAATGAATTTCAATTTTTCCAACCGAGTATCCGCTACCATGTCTACTGTATATTGATGACTTTTAATTTAAATATTATTTTTCGCAATGAAGAAAAATTGAATACATTTATGTTACAATTAAGGGGGTATTCTAGTCTCCTTCTTCTTCTTCTTAAGTAACTTGGCTTCTGCTCCAGACAGCGGGCAATTAGCCAGCACATTAGGAGTGGCGAAGATCAGTCTGGCTCGAAGCCATAACTTCGTCACTGAAATATACTATAGCAGTTTATTATATAATGTAAATACCACTGGAAGCATCCGGTTTCATCCGGCCTGGTTACCGGCGTGACAATGGGTCAAAAAATTGAACTATTGCAAAAAATAAACTATTGGGTCAAATACTGATCGATAAAAATTAAATGCACAATCACAGTCACTAATATAAATTTCTCAAAAAATGAAATCTGAAAACGGGTTATCAAAATACTACTTCGATGGTTTTCACCACTACTTTCATTCGATAAAACTCCGTTCTAACAAAATAAAACTCTTAAGATGATTCAAAAGCACGTGGATAATAATCGGCAGACACCTCTTCACACGATGTGAACACCATGAAAAGCGATGCGGAAGTGATATTCTAGTCTAGAGGTTTGAATATAAAAGTACAGGAAGGAGATCATATTCTCCTTCTTGTAAGTTCGACCGGAATGGTAGCTGCATATGGCCGACTACTCTTTCCGGTTTGGCAGTGGCGTAGTGTAGTATGAATAAAAACAAGAAACTGATAAAAGTTTATGTTAGGTTATGATAAAAATGTAAAACAATATATTATTTATATAATTATCGTTACTGTATATATTTAAATTAATTAAAAAAAGTCTATTTTTTCAAAGAGTAAAGTGTCTTTTAGAGGGCCAATACGAAAAAAGTTAGTAAGAAATTGGAATCTTCTGTCATAAAATCATATCAATTTCAAAAATTGGTTAGGGAATCAGTTGCATTTTTTTTCCTTTGTTTGGGTTTTTTCGCCACTATCTAAAACTCAAAAAATATCAAAAATACCTGTTCTTATTTAAGGAAAGAATCACTGGATAAAAACAAAAAACCAAACGGAGACAAATTTCTCAGTGATTCTTTTGATTTTTGTAATAAATTTGACTAACGAACAAAATTTTAAAGTTATAAAAATGTTATAAAAAATTTTACAAACTTTTAACGTTAACGTTTCGGAGGGTACCCCCGTTTTCAAAACTAAACTAAAAAATAAATTATATTAATTTGTAATATATACTAACGAGTATATATAACGAGTGAAAGTAAATATATTTTTTTTTGTGTATGTCAACGATACTTACATTGACAACAATAGATTTTCATGACAGTGACGTACTACCAAAAAATATATATAAGTAATGTTTACAGTGTGATTGTTTATTGTACTGATTGTGTATTCAAATATTTAAATGTGTCTAATTGTATTCTTTAGAATCGGGAACCATATTGAATTTAAATCCACCGAAGGCATAGTAATACAGTTATTTTTATTTAAATTAATTATAGCGGTTTCTTTTAATCTTCTGTATTTTGTTACCGATTCTTTTAATACCGTTTTGGAATTATTCCAATTGATTTTATGACCCGATTCCCATGCGTGTTGACAAATTCTAGATTTATTAAAATCGCCCTTTCTAAGAAGGTTTTACTCTTTTACTCTAACATCTAACGGTCTAGATGTCTCACCTATATAGAATTTGAAACATTCGCAGGGAATTTTATAAACCACATTTTTGGTATTTTGTGGTATATTGTTTGGTTTAGTCTTTGTTAATAGAGATCTAAGAGTATTTTTGTTTTAAATGTCGTTCTTATGTTGTATTTATTTCCTACTCTTTTAATTGTGTCAGAAATATCTTTTGAGTTTTAGATAGTGGCGAAAAAAACCCAAACAAAGGAAGAAAAAAAAAATAATAACACGCCACAATCATTCAGACATTAATCAGTTGCATCTTGCATCCAGTTAATGTTCAGATTTAAATTAACAAAAGAAACAAAATTAATGTTGTATCTAGGTTCTACAATTTTTTTCATCTACTACACCGTTTTTGCAAATATAATTAATTCTTGTAGTTGTAAATAATCACTAAATAAACTAAAGTGTTAGATATAAATTAGAGAATAGGCTCATTTTTCACAACAACTAAAAAATTAACTCTCAAGAGTAAATTCTATGAAAGATGTTTATTAATATTGATAAAATAAAAAAATTACATATTTTAAACAGTCCACTTCAATTGTTGGAACAGCATTTGGGAGTAGTCTCACTTTTACCTTAGATGTTCGATCAAAACAACCTCAGCAAAATGATGGAAACATAAAAATCTACTGCGGTTTGGAATAAAGACTGACTTTTTAATAAAATTAATCCACTGTGTTCTTCTATTTGGAATCTTTGGGGAATCCTGACAAAAGATGAACTAATTTATAAAAAATGGTAACACTCTCGTAACAATGGTAACACTCATACAACAACACTGTATGATTAGTTATATTTCATAGATTATATAAGTAAAGTAACATGTTTTATATGTATCAAACGAAAATTAAAAAATTATCTGAATTTTTAAGGCTCAGTATCTCAGAAAACTAAACATTTTAGAACATACGTTAAAAAATTAAGTTCTAAAAAAATCACCATCTTAAATAACATTATAATTATATTATTTTACCTAAATCAATTTGACTACGCCTATGCATACCAGACGATATGTTTACTTCATAACCTTAAAATGTCATTGAAACAAAATTCGTTTTTATTTCTAAATAATTGACAAATTTACAATTAAAAGCGCTTACCTATGTAATGTTACTTCTGAAGTATGATTTTTTCGTGTCAGGGAACAACCACAAGACTAACCATATTTTATATGTTTACCTTACTTCTGATATTATTACTTTTATTGTCAATATAATAAGTATTAATATGCATTTACACTAGAACCCACAAAAAGAGTATTCCAGTACACTTATTGGGCACTTATTATTGTTCAAAACACACTAAAATTGCACAAATCTACTAATAAACTTCTAAATTGTTGACACCAACTACCAAAATTCCAAAACAATGAGTCATATGTGGTGTTTCAATATGGCCCTTTCCGTCCCCAATTATACGTGTATTAAGATAGGCAAGGCTCTTTCCTGTTAGTTTTATATTCAAAGGTCTAAATGAATAAATTTTAGGTGTTTTTTCAAATGCAATAAAAAAAACCAACCACCAGTTTAACTATCCATTATTTTACCAGATATTTATTTATGTTTAAGACAAAATTCAAAATTCAAAAATTTACAGGCTGATAAAGTGGGTGATCTCAAAAAAATGACATGCTCTGGATGGTATGATTCCATTTCTCCCAGTGATCTGAAATAAAAAAAAGGTCGATTCTTAATCAGTAAAGGTATTACTATCGCCCAGACCTCAAAAAAATTTAAAAAAATCGTCAAATGGCGGCTGTTTGAAAAAAAGACCATTTTTTTTTACTTTTCCGAATTTTTTAAAATTAGTATAAATTGAAATTTTTAATATCTTCTGTTTAGGCTTATGGAGGGATGCATAGAGAAGGTTCATACCAAATTTCAAATAAATCGGTCTAGTAGAACTTGAAATATCATACCAATCGTTTCGAAAATAGTAGTTTAGAGAAAAACGCGTTAAAGTCTCAGGCAAAGTTTCGCGCAGTCTAATTCATATGATGGTACTTTATACTCCATACATTGGGTCTTCCTCTACCTAGAATAAAGACAATTTTATGGGGGAACACGACCTCTATCTCAACCATCTAGTGTTCGATCCGCTCCAAAGCCAGACCGGTTTAGATGCCGTCTCATAAAATAGCTTACGGACATATTTTTTAAGGTTTAAGCTTTAAAAATATGTAAAAAATCGAGATTTTCCAACATTCTAGACTAGAATACCCACAAGGACTTAAGAATCGTTAACATTAAATATAAAGAAAATTATTTAAAAAAATTAAAACCGTACAATCCATCAGAAAAAAATCAAAGATTAAACCATCCTGTATACCAGGTCTGTAAATATTAAACCGGAATTTGGCCATAGGTGTTAATGTAAAAAAAAAAGGCAAAGTGTTAGGGTTAGAGGCGCATCAGCAACTCGGCTATTTAGCGACTGGACCTACAGCTTAACGTGGGTTCCGAACCGCGGTCATCAGCTTCCGACAAACCCAGGCCAGCACCCCCCTCGGGTTATGAACTCTTGGTTATGTGGCTAGACATAAGTCTATCAGGAAACCTACCGACTGGCGAGTGACCAACCTTTACCCAGCCTTTAACTGGCGTGACTGAGGGGTAATTCGTTATCGGATTTTACACTCTTGCCTAGAAACAATGACAAACATTTATGAAGTAAACGGGCAGAAGAAAGAAAGAAAAACAACCATCCGAGCGCTGGAATCGAACCAACTACTTCTCCGATGCGGGTTCGGCACATCAGCGGCAAGTCGCTGCTCTTACCGTCCGCACCAACGCGACCGCCGGTGTTAATGTAGTTACTGTCAAACCGTGTCATTGGCGCCATTTCCTAGATGACATCTGACAATGATTTTCAACTCACAACAATACAAGTTTCATACATCAGCATAGTTTGTAATAGCATTAAAGCCTGGAAACTTCAGTTTGTGGACAGCATTGATTTTCTGTTACCATTTGAAGAAAACTGCGACAGAATCGCATCAAATGTTTGTCGAAACTTACGATGAGCATGCTCTTGGCAAATCACTCGCATATCTCCATCGAATTGTGACTGGCGATGAAAAGTGGATATATTTTGTGAATCCTAAGATCATGGGTAGTTCTAGGCAAACCATCGACATCTATTGCAAGGCCAAATCGCTATGGACGAAAGATAATGGTCTATGTTTGGTAGGACCAGAAGGGTGAGCTGAGAGGCTGAAGGGTGAGAACTGAAAAACGACCAGAATATCAAAAAAGGCAACACAAAGTGATATTGCTTTATGATAATGCACCATCACATATAGCAAAACCGGCCAGGGAAACAATTGAGGCGTTCAGTTGGGAAACATTTTCGCACACGGCTTATACACCTGATTTGGCTCCGTTCGATTACTACTTATTTGCAACAATGGAGCACGTACTTGCTGAGCAGCGCTTCACTTCTTACGAAAATGGCTCGATAACTGGTTTGCTTCAAAAAAGTAACAGCTGTTTTGACGTGGCATCCACAAATTGCCAGAGAGGTGGGAAATATGTATAGCTAGCGATGGGCAATACTTCGAATTAAATATTTTTTTATCATTTCCATACAATAAACGCGCATTTTCTATATAAAAATTCCGGTTTTATATTTACACACCTGGTAATGTCGATTCAACAAAATCTATAGGACCGTTGCTCTAAAGCAAAAAAAACGGGAAACTACACAAAAAAAGTGGCAAATATTTCGCTACGGACAAATGGAGACCCTCATATTTCGGTCTTGATTCATTAACTCTACGAGGAAAATTCCAAGAAACAAGTTTCTTTTTCGTCCATTCTTGAGCTTTCGTCTCGTTTTTTTTTTCGTGCTTCCTGTTAATTAAGTCGTCACAGCTGATTAGAATTTCAAACAGAGTTGGCGACGCGATAATACGCGATCTTTTTTTTTTTTTATACTTATCGTTTGCCTTTCTGGATTATGGGTGATGTTAATAAATTGAGTCTGGAAAGATGCGGTGACATGATCTTTCTTTCTTGGTTTTGTCACAAAGATCTACGTGTTTTTAATGAATGAGGATAGATTTTTTCTGAGATAGGGTACATATTTGCTTATAATTCTTTTATGATAGCTCTAAAATACCAATCAGGACAATAATTTTATTATAAACTTATACAGCTTATACTAAAGAATTGAGTTGTCCGAAAATCTCGTAGGGGTTTAGCATTAGTTCCTGTTTTAACACTTATATATATATAGAGTGTTATATAACAAATTATATAAGCGCACAATACATTTATTATGATAATACATTTTGACAATTTGCAAGGCTTACTCTAATGTTAAAGATTCCATGATAATTTGCCAGACTGTACTGAATAATGACGAATAATGAATAATGAATAATTTAAAGACGTCAACAGTTTATTTTTGCTAATACCCTTTTTAGTCATGTTTATGTTTTCTGGTTTTCTGGTTAACAAACATTCAATAACGAACATCGACGACGCCACTTGAAAGGGTTGAAAATAAATATTTCTTCCACGAAAATATAAGTTTTTACGAAAAGGTCTGCCTGCCTATTCCATAGTCAGCCCTTAGTTTACTTAAGTATCACATTTTTACTTTAGAACAACATTTCATATCTGTGTTGTTGTTGCATTTAGTTTTTTTGAATGCATGGTTATTTCTATCTTCATTAGCCTTTTTCAGTAAAATTGTAGGAAATAGGTATTGTAGAGAAACGTAGACAAGCTGATAAAAAATCAACGAGATATGGAGCGCCCAAAATAAAAGAAAACACGTGTATAGGGCATAAAATAAAACTCACAGATGTAAGAGCAAAAACAGTTCGACTTAAAGACCATAACCCTCGCCAAACAGAAACTAGGTAGAACGCACCAATCTTAGATTGGCGACCATTTTTAGGAAATGGGACACAATTAAGCATAGAAAATATTTATCGAGATATTATTAATTCCTCTGGCATCTACAATGTTTAGTTTCAAATTTGCTTTGATTCGCCTCTGTTAGTACAATTGATTCAAATTGAAAATGTCGATCGATAACTTGTATTTACGCCACATTTTGACTTTTTATTTTAAAAAAGGCAAGAACGTTGTCAAAACAAAGTACAAGATTTGCACCGTTTAGGCAGAGGGTTATGTTGAGAGATCACGGTATAAAAGCCGTTTAGTTGGATCAGAGGTAAATATTTTGACCTGAAAGACCATCATCGCTTTGGCCCATCTTTCAAGCATTAATGACAAATAAATAAAGACCATAATAGCCGATGATCCACGCACCACGGTCCATAGAGAAAGTAGATAAGTTAATAATTGGCAAATCGATCGTTTTTGACCATCTGGGTACGTCTGCCGATACGATGTACCGGTCCTTCACGAATTTAGTGAGTGAAATGTGCTGGACCAAATCTCTTCCTGCGATATTCTGCTAAAAAAAGTATTAAATTAATTATGTTAATTTATTAAACAAAAAACCTTCAACTCTAGCAGCGCAAAATATCGAATAAAAAAGATTCAGTATAATGTTGATTCAATAAAACGATTTTTTCTTTTCTTTCGGGAAAAAAATAAGACAGGAAGTTAGGTGAAAAAAGGGACAAGTATGAATGAAGAACTTTTTGTAGCCAATTTGTCACGGATAAATGGAGGTCCTCATATTTCGGTATTTCCCAGTCTTGATTCATTAACTTATCCGGAAAAATTCCAAGGGAAAAGTTTCTTTTTCGTGTAAATTTCGAGTTGATTTTTGTTAGTGTCCTCTTTATTTCATCATCATCGGGACTGTTAGCAATAGGATATATTTTCTTTTTTTCTATATGTTCTTTATTTGCAATTTCTTGTAAAATTGTAGGGCATTTTTAATGGTTTACAAAACTGGAAACTCTAACTCACTAAGCGATTAGAACAACAACTAGAAAAATAACGGAAAACAAGCGTGGCTTGACGTCATACTTATATGTCTTTCAATTATATAACTTACCTACTGTATATTGTAGTCTAATTGAATTATCTCCTACACTAATTTAGATCCCATTTTGCAATTTTTATGGCAAAATTTATAAATATTAAGCTTTATTTTGCTGATTCGGAAAAAATCCAAGAAAAAAGTTTCTTTTTCGTGTAAATTTCGAGTTGATTTTTGTTAGTGTCCTCTTTATTTCATCATCGTCGGGACTGTTAGCAATAGGATATATATTCTTTTTTTCTATATGTTCTTTATTTGCAATTTCTTGTAAAATTGTAGGACATTTTTAATGGTTTACAAAAGTGGAAACTCTAACTCACTAAGCGATTAGAACAACAACTAGAAAAATAACGGAAAACAAGCGTGGCTTGACGTCATACTTATATCTCTTTCAATTATATAACTTACCTACTGTATATTGTAGTCTAATTGAATTATCTCCTACACTAATTTAGATCCCATTTTGCAATTTTTATGGTAAAATTTATAAATATTAAGCTTTATTTTGCTGATCCGGAAAAATTCCAAGGAAAAAGTTTCTTTTTCGTGTAAATTTCGAATTGATTTTTGTTAGTGTCCTCTTTATTTCATCATCATCGGGACTATTAGCAATAGGATATATTTTCTTTTTTTCTATATGTTCTTTATTTGCAATTTCTTGTAAAATTGTAGGACATTTTTAATCGTTTATAAAACTGGAAACTCTAACTCACTAAGACATTAGAACAACTAGAAAAATAATGGAAAACAAGCGTGGTTTGACGTCATACTTATATCTCTTTCAATTACATAACTTTGATTCGTTTTGATGAAGTGATTCTTTTCACAATATGAGAAAAAATGACGTAAAATAGTATTTTATTTTAATATTGCTTTCTGCACATATTTTTGTATATAAGGTATTAAATAATCTTCTAATGACACAAATGGGTAAGACGATAATACATAATCAATATTATTGAATCATAATCAACGTTTTAATGTGTTTTTACATCACCAACCGGCTTTAACAAGCGACAGGTATCACGCTCAGAACGACCCTACTGTATATTGTATTCTAATTTATTTGTATACATGAGAAAAGTGTATTTGTTCATAGGTAGAAAAAGGTGAATATAACATGTGTACCAGTGACGCCTGGTATATAATAGCTGCAGAACTGCAAACCCCTACAGACCCCTGCAGACCACTGCAGACCCCTTAAAAATGTATACATAAAATTACATTAAACTTGAAGAGATTTACCACTAAACTATGTTAGCATCATCAGGAGATGATTTAATCTTTATTATTATTATTATTAGATTAAATCGGGTAAATTTATATATCTTATTTTCAATTTTAGTTTTTAAATGTATTTTATAAATCATCTGTTGCTATGCAGAACCTCCATATTTCAAACTCACGAACGAACTGATTTGTACCATAGTTTTTTTAACTCTTTAATAATTCTGAATGAGTTTCGAATATATCTTGTATCGGGAAAAAAAAATCATTTCATTTCAAAATGGCCACGATATACGTAAGTTGAGATAGTTGAGGCACGTAGGTTGGGACAATACGTGTACTCATATTTTCTCGAATCTTCTAGAATATTCCATTGAATTATATCGAATTTTCTAGAAAATTTTATTAAATCCTGTCACAAGAATTACATGGAACATTCTAGAATATTCGATAGGATCAATGACACTCGAAATCTTTCGAGAACATTCCAAAATCGAAAACAAATCGAAGCTTCGAGATGTTCTATCCCCCCCATCGGACCCTTCTTCACGACCAGCTGGGGATATATAAGGGGCCTCACTTCCGTTCTGACAGCAGTTCAATTTTTGCCATAGAAGAAGTGAAAACAAAAAACAATAATTAAACAAAATTAAAGAGTAAAACAAAAAAGTGTAAGAAAAATTTGAAAAGTGGAAAAACAAAAATACGAGTGAAAGGTAGTTATTCAAGGTACAAAGGTTATATCCACCTTTTTCTGCTGATGAAAAATGCACTTTTTTCACTTACGGGAAAATTTGGATTTTTTTTTCGCAAATTTGTAAGCTTGCTTCGGATCACATACGGCAACAATATGAAATTATCCTAAAAATTAATTTATCTTTTTCTTATGCCACTTTTAAAGTTTTTCGATTGTATGAATAGTAGGCTATGAATATTTTGTTTCATTGTTTATGACAGCACTCAAAACAATTCGTTTAGATTTACAGTTTTAAAGATTTTTTTTTAGAAGATAAACAGATTTATGCAATACTTTCAATAGATTTTCTTAAAATTAAACTCATAATTTGACACTTTTTTGGAAGTATTACGTTATTATGGTTAACTGCTTTATTTGTGACTGAAAAATTGTAAAAATGAATCGAACAAAGAATTTAACTGCATACGAGGTAGTGCGATCATCAGTTTTATTGATTGAACGAGAGATATTGTCGGAGTTATGTTGCCAATGTGTTAGGCAAACATCGTTCCACTATAAGTCGTATGGTAAGTCGATTGTCTGAAGTAGAAACTTACTCTAGAAGGCGAGGGTAAGGGCGAAAATGATACACTAGCGACCTAGATGAACGTTTTCTTAGACAATATGCTTTAAGAAACAAGACTGCTACTAGATCTATGATGAGAAACGAACTCGTTGCTAGCAGCAATGTCGCAATTTCTTCTAGAACAGTTAGAAGGTGGGCAATGAAGCCGGATTAGGCACCACGAGACCAGCTTCGACGCCCTTGCTTACTAGAGGGAACAGAGTTACCAGGTTACATTTTGCTCGAAATTATCAAAATTGGTTTATGGAGGATTGGAAACAAGTTTTATTCATAGATGAAACTAGGGTTAGCGTAAAACATTCCATATGGTCGTGAGCGAGTATAGCAAAGACTGGGAAAGAGGTTTTCTACTTGCAATATATCTGCAAGGATTCCATTTGGCGGTGGCTCTGTTATGTTCTGCGGTGGTATCGGCTTTGATGCTCGTACATAATTAGTTCCTGTACGTAGGAGATCCATGAATGCTGATTACTATTTTGAAAATATTGTAATAGAACATGTGATAGCTTTCGGCCATTTTTAGGGACCCAATTTCTTGTTTATGCAAGACAACGCTCGACCTCACGTGGCTAGGGAGGTACTCTATTATCTTAATCAAGTTGGTATACCAATTATGCAATGGCCACCAGAAACCCCGGATCTGAGTCCGATCGAACATATATGGGGTTACATCAAAAGAAATGTGAAACGTCATATTCCTGCACCTAGAAACCTGAGGGAACTTGAAAATGCAGTTATCACAGAATGGGAACAAATTCCTCAAGATTTTATCCAAAATTTAATTAGAACCATGTCTATACGCATAAATGCTGTAATCCGAAGTAGAGCAGACAACACACTCTACTATTGTCCCAGTTAAACCATTAATTTTTATCTTTCATCATTTCATAATTTCAATGATTTTGTTATAAGGTCTTAAGAATAATTTTAATTTAAATCATATACAGACATATTGTAGTTAATACAATTTTAATGTAATAAATGTCCATAAAAAATTATTAAAACGAAAACTATTAAATATAGCGATTTGTATGATTTATTATGTTGTTGAGTTAAATTTGGAGGTCCAGGAGAGCATATATATATATATATATATATATATATATATATATATATATATATATATATATATATATATATCATCACATCATCAGCCTGTATCGATCCACTGCAGGATAAAAACCTCTTCAGCATGTTTCCAACTTTCACGGTCCTGGGCTTTCCTCTGCCACTCGGGTCCAATATACTTGTATACGGTATCCACTCCAGGATTGCCTTAATCCATCTGTCGTCCCATCGCCTCGCTATATGGCCTGCCCATCTCCATTTCAATTGCTTTACTGTTCCAATGATGTCACAGACTTTTGTTTGTGCCCTGATCCATGCCCAGGACTTTCTGTCTCGTTTTATAACGCCAAGCATACATCTTTCTATTCCCCTCTGTGCCACCCGAAGTTTCTGAATTGATTGCGATGTGAGTGTCCAGGTTTCACTTCCGTATGTCATAACGGGTAGAACGCAGTGATCGAAGACTTTTCTTTTCAGGCAAAGTGGGAGTCTGCTCTTAAACACTATGTTGAGCCTATCAAATGCCTGCCAGCCACATTTAACACGCCGTTCCACCTCCCGGACGGTATTTCCCTCCATTGAGACTATCTGCCCAAGATATATAAAGCTGTCTACAATCTCTAAATCTCTTCCTAAAACTGAAATTCTTCTGTCCTGAGCGAAGTTATTGAACATAACCTGACTCTTTTCCAGGTTTATTTTCAAGCCAAATGGTTCGCCAGCCCTTTGCAGTTCCTCTGGGTCTTGTGAAATGAGAATAATATCATCTGCAAATCTAAGATGGTTTAAGTTTGCACCATTGATCTTTAGACCATCCTGCTCCCAATCCAGTTTACGGAATACTTCTTCAAGGCCAGCCGAGAAAAGAATAGGCGATATTGCGTCACCCTGCCGTACACCTCGTTCTACATTAATTCCGCCTTCAAGATCATCAAGGCGAATTGTGGCTGTAGCTCCATCATATATTGATTCTAATAGGTTTACATAGGCTCTCTCTATACCTTGGCTAAACAGTGCATCCTTTAGCGCATGCTTTGAGATGGAATCAAATGCTTTTTCGTAGTCGATAAAAGCCAAGCACAGTGGCATGGTGTATTCGTTGTGCCTTTCTATGACCTGGTGTACAACCTGGATGTGATCCATTGTACTGAATCCACTTCTGAATCCTGCTTGTTCTCTTGGTTGTGCGTCATTCGGTTTTTTTTATCTTAGTGAATACTTTGTACATTACTGATAGGAGACTTATTGAATGGTAGTTCGTTAGATCTTCCTGTGCTCCTTTTTTATGTAAAAGGATCACTTCTGCATTTTTCCATAAGTCAGGTACTTTTTGTTCTTTGAGGCATTTTGAGTATAATTTTCTCAGTGTTTTATGTAACGTCCGACCACCAGCTTTTAGCATTTCGACATATATATATATATATATATATATATATATATATATATATATATATATATATATATATATATATATATTCGCCTGTCGCGATCTTCGTGACTTTCTGTCAAAGTCACCGAAAGTCCATATGGTGATGTGGCAAGATGTGACTTGGTTCCAACATCACGTCGTCGACCATCAAGACATTTTCCAGAAGTTTAAAATAAGCATCTACCTCCGACTTGTTCATAGCAGTCGATCGTGCTAAGGGAACAGCTTCTGGCTGTCTAATTGCAATATCAGGGTGCCTGTTTAAAAACAATTATACGAAGTCGTAGCCTGCTTTTCTAGTTTTCTTACTGAATATGTTTACTGAATGAAGTTTACTGAATGAATTAATATGTTATATGTTTTTCTTATTTAATACGTTTTTACTCTTCTCAGGTAGACAATTCTTCTTTGGATAATATGGAACACTTGCAGTAATTATAATAATTCTCTGTTTTGCAAATGATCTACATTTATACCAACTATATGGTATATATGGTCAGAGGTAACTTAATTTGCAATCCTATGAGCTAAGAACTTTTCGTTCAAAACGTTAAAGCAATATTTATCTTTAAAATCAGAAATATCACTAACAACTTTTAAAAAAAAATATCAGGTGCTTTTTTTTATCTATTTCTTGATTATTTTCTTTGCACTTACATTATCTTAGTATATAATTTCAAAGATATATTTAGTAGTTAGATTTATTACTTTTATTGAACTTCAGATGCTCACTTGCCACCACTCCAAAATGGAAGCCAACAGAATTGCCCGATTGACCGCTATACCACCCAGTATCAATACTTTATTTTTTGCAACACCCCGTACACAACCTCAGATTGGATTGATTCAATATATTGATCCCGGCTGCAGCACCGCAGCAAGAAGATGAAGAAGATATATTTAAACAAACACTTTTTAATATAAAGTGTATCATTTAAATTCCTTAAAATTCACCACACAATATTTTAATTTGTGAAAGTTAATTCATTTACATAAAAACACTTAACTATTTCATATCTTTAAAGAAATGAAGAAAAAGTTGAATTCGTTAAATGTCCACAGCAAAATATCGAGGAAAAAGTAGCGGCATGCGAAATAAAAATAAATGACCTGATACTAAAAACAAAATGTTAGATTTTATCAATATTTTTATGTTTTTGGAGAGCACCGTTTCGGAATGCGAACACAAAATAATATCGGACAATGTCTTTCATGTTACTGTGAAAAAAAAAACAAGGCAGTTTTGTTAAAACATCCAAGCAACGCACATATTTTAAAAAACAATAACATTATATTTATTCTATATCAAAGATCCATTGGCATTGCATTGCATCACTATAAAACTAATAAAGTGTGCTGTAAACTTTCGATTTTTGCTACTAGATGGCTCTAGTTAAACTTGAAGAGATTTACCACTAGACACCAAAACGCTTTTTTGAAATGCTCGACGCACGTTTCGCTAACCATGTTAGCATCATCAGGAGATGATTTAATCTAATTCCAAAACTAAACTATGTTCTATTTATATGAAAACCATACCTAACGAAGCGTGTAAAAATCATGAACCGTGAAGTGTACTAAGCCTTACATTAATAATTGAAAAAGTTGACTGAAACGAATCGGTCCTTTATCTCGGTTCATGATTTTCTTACATTTTTCTATTTGAATTCTTTCATATGCATCCAAAGCCCTATTATTATTAACACTTTTAATTAGTCTTAAATTACTAATATCTATACTGTGGTCATGTTCGATTGCATGTTGGGCAACACAAGATTTTTCATTTCTCCCATATCTAATGTGAGCAATATGTTCTTTATATATTGTCAATATGGATCTTTTTGTTTGCCCAATATACCTTCGATCACAGTCTTGACAGCTAATTTCGTAAATCCCCGACTTTTCATGTTGCTCTACTTTATCCTTCGGATTACCCAGAACTTCTCTTAATTTATTATATGGTTTGTACACAACCTTAATGTCCACTTTTTTCAAAATTTTGTCTATCCCTCTTGTTAATTGGGCATCAAATATTATTACCATGAATTTCTTTGTGTTCTGATCCTTTTGAAAAGTCGAAGATTCTTTCAATAATTTTCTGAACTTATGTTTTCTAATTAGTTTTTCAGATACCTCCCTAATTATTTTAATTCTTTGTTATAATTATCTTTATTTAAAGAAAAATTAATTAATCTATTTACCATAAAATTTAAACTAGCCATCTTATTTTGGAAGCTCTAGTTGTTTTTTTCATGATTATCTGGTTGTCGGTGCTAGAATTATCATTGTATACCTTTGAATATAAACCTACAGGAAAGAACATATGATTCTGTAATTGGGAGCAGAATGGTAACTGCATATAGCCGGCTACTGTTTCCGGTTTGTTAGTGGCCTAGGGCAGTATGGATAAAAACAAACAAACATTTAAAAACTTTCTATAAAACATGTTTATCCGAATGATAAAACAAAAAAATTTACATATTTTAAACGGTCTACTTAAATTGTTGGAACAGCTTTTGGTTGTAGTCTTACTTTTACCATAGATGTTTAATCAAAACAATCCTTAGAAAAATGATGGGAACATAAAAACTACTGCGGTTTGGAATAAAGTTTGGCTTTTTAATAAAATTAATCTACTGTGTTCTTCTATTTGGATATTTGGGAAACCTTGATAAAAGATGAACTGGTTTAATAGCATAAAATCCAAATCACAATGGAAGTAACATTTACACTTATAAGTATATTAATTTCTGAAAAGGATTATAAAAAAAAGATAACACTCTTTATGGTTAGTTATATTTTATAAATTATATGAGTAAAGTAAGATGTTTTATATGTATTAAACGAAAACTAAAAAATTATCTGAATTTTTAAGGCCCATTATATCAGAAAACTTTTTTGAACATACGTTAAAAAGTTAAGTTAAAAAATAGAATAACTACCTTGAATAACATTATAATGATATTATTTTACCTAATATTACCTAATAATAATTTGAATATGTCTATGTATACCAGACCAGTTGTTGGCTTCATAACTTTAAAAGTTAATTCAAACAAAATACGTTTTTATTTCTAAATAATTGACAAATTTGGTATTAAAAGCACTTACCTATGTAATGTTACTCCTGAATTTTTATATTTTCGTGTTAGGGATCAACCACAAGACGCAACTAACCATATTTTTGTGTGTTTGCCTTACTTCCGATATTATTGTTTTTACTGTCAATATAACAAGTATGTACTCCAGAACACACAAAAAGAGTATTCCAGTACACTTATTATTAATTAAAGCAAACTAAAACTGCTAAAATGTACTATTAAACCTCTAAGTTGTTGACACTAACCATCAAAATTTCAAAACAATGAATCATCTTTGGTGTTTCAATATGGTCGTTTCTGTCCCCATTTATATGTGCATATAGGTACGCAAGGCTCATTCCTATTAGTTTTTATATTCAAAGTTATGTACTTAGTGGTTAGGTGGTCCATGAAGTGTTTTTTTAATCGAGAATGCAGTAAAAACTCGTACGATATTATACGATATATCAGGTAAATATAGTGGCTGTACAAGACTGGAAATTTTTTGATATTCAGCGAGAAAATGAAGAATAACTATTATGGTATGCGATAATGCGTGATATCAATTCACTACGGAGATTGGATTTGATAACGAAATTAACTTCCTAGACAAAAAGATAAAGAAAATATCTAATAAATTACAATTTGATATGTACAGAAAACCGACTACAACACACACGGTTATACACTTTAGTTCTAAACAATTTTGCCTAGTCAAACTATCTCCTTTTCATAGTCTAATACATAGATTAGTTAGTTTACTACTAAACAAAGATAATTTTAATAAAGAGCTCTATATAATTAAACAAATAGCAATCATCATCATCAGCCCGTGTTGATCCACTGCAGGATTAAGGCCTCTTCAGCATGTTTTCAACTTTCACGGTCCTGGGCCTCTGCCCCTCTGGTCCAATATACTTAACGATATCATCAATCAATCGTGCTTTCGGTCTTCTTGGCGGACGTTTGCGATCAAGCGGTATCCACTCCAGGATTGCCTTGGTCCATCTGTCATCCCATCGCCTCGCTATATGGCCTTCCCATCTCCATTTCAATTGCTTTACTCTTCTAATGATGTTCCCTGATTCATGCGCAGGACTTTCTGTCTCATCTTGTAGTGCCAAGCATACATCTTTCCATTCCCATCTATGTTACCCGAAGTTTTTGAATTAATTGCGATGTGAGCATCCAGATTTCACGTATCTCCAATTCCAATTCCAAATCCAATTCTTCTGTCCTGAATGAAGTTATTGAACATAACCTGACTGTTTATTTTCAAGCCAAATAGTTCGCCAGCCCTTTGTAGTTCTTGTATGCGTCTTTGCAGCTCCTCTGGGTCTTGTGAAAGGAGAACGATATCATCTGCAAATCTAAGATGGTTTAAGTTTGCACCAATGATTTTTACACCATCCTGTTCCCAATCCAGTTTACGGAATACTTCTTCAAGGCAAGCCGAGAAAAGAATAGGAGATATTGATTCACCCTGCCGTACACCTCGTTCTACATTAATTCCCACTTCAAGATCATCAATGTGTATTGTGGCTGTAGCTTCACCATATATCGATACTATTAGGTTTACATATGCTTTATCTACCCCTTGGCAGTGCATCTATTATTGCATGCTTTGAGATGGAGTCAAATGCTTTTTCGTAGTCGATAAAAGCCAAGCACTGTGGCATGGTGTATTCGTTGTGCCTTTCTATGGCTTGCTATACAACCTGGATGTGATCCATTGTACTGAATCCACCTCTGAATCCTGCTTGTTCTCTTGGTTGTGCGTCATTCAGTTTTTTTAAATATTTTTTTAGAAATTATCTTAGTAAAAACTTTGTACCTTACTGATAGGAGGCTTATTGGACGATAGTTCTTTAAATCTTCCTGTGCTCCCTTTTTGTGTAAAAGGATCACTTCTGCATTTTTCCATAAGTCAGGTACTTTTTGTTCTTTGAGGCATTTTGAGTATAATTTTGCCAGTGTTTTATGTAACGTTGGACCACCAGCTTTTAACATTTCGACAGTTACACTGTCCTTTCCTGGAGCCTTGCCGTTTTTCATCGATTCTATAGCATTTGTTACTTCCTCCACTAGGATATCCCTCATTTGTTCTTCCGTGAATATTGTTATATAACTGGTGATAAAATTTAGCATATAACTGGTAATAAAATTTTCTGACAACCTCTAACATTTGCGTACGCGCCCTGCATACTCTGCCATCCTCACGGCTTAAGGCCTTTTGTTTCTTAGCTTCTGTTTAGCCTTGTTAATTCCTTTGTTTTGTTCCAGTGTTTTTTGCACTAGCTGCATGTTGAATCGGCAAGCGTCCTCTCTGATACGTTTTCTTATAATTTTGCAGAGCTCAATGAACTCGACCATGCCAAAAGGATTACCTGCATTTCTACTTGCCCGCCGTTTCTTTATTAAATCAATGGTCTCACTGGAGATTTTTGTCTGTTTGAGACATTTTTCTTCTGGTACCATTTAAGCAGCCGTTTGAAGCACATTGTTGATTATTTCTTTATATTGAACTGAGTTCCACTTCCTCCTGATCTTGTAACACAGTAAACCGTTTGGACAAAATAATCTCAAAATCCTTTCCTCTATCCAGCAGTTTCCCAGAATCCACTTTGCTCTTCTTTGCTCTCCATTTTCTGGTGCTCTCCATTTTCTGGTGATATTTTTCTTATAGAACAAATTCATAATATATAGTTCTTGTCCTTCAGCAAAATCAACCAATCTGTCACCTCTATTGTCTCGCTCACCAGTTCCATATGGGCCAGTTGCATTTTCGTCAGTTCCTGTTGTTCCAATTCTGGCATTAAAATCACCGATCAGGATTTTGTATCTACATTTCTCTTTGTATAAAAGCTGAGCCACATCATCATAAAATTCCTCAATTTCCTCATCCCTATGGCTTGCAGTTGGTGCATAAGCTTGGACGATTTGAAGCCTAAACTTTTTATTCAGTTGAATGACGCATGGGGCTAGTCGGTCAGATGTACTTTAAAATTTTACTCCACTCTCCTTCAGCTTTCAGTTGATGAGGAATTTAATTCCTCCACATCAGCCATTTCCTTACCTCGAGTGTAAAGTACGTGTCCAGTTGGTTCCAGTTTAATTAACTCTTAACCCTTTCTTTGTATGTTGTCAAGTTCAAGTATATATATATATATATATATATATATATATATATACACAGTGTATCGAAAACAATTATTTTGCAGATATAAACAATGTTAAATTATTACAGTCAGAAAAGAAAAGTAAAAAATTAGACCTACTAGAGATATTGGAAATAAAAAAATCCTTAAGAAATAGTTATATGAGAATCACGAATGAACAGCTAAATTTCCAAAACACCCCGTTAATAGATAAGATCATATTGTAATTAAATAGCCCGGTTTATACCAGTCGATATTTAGGATAATTAGACTAGACGTTAAAAAAACACAAGAAATAATTTTACCTTTATACTTGGAAACACTGTGTTTGACCATTAGTATTAGTTCAAGCTACTCTTGAGAAAGCCTTTACAAAGCAAAACATATGTACAGCAAAATGAATAATAGACTGTTGAAATATTTTTAATACAAATATGTTATTTAAAATTCTAGTAAGTGTGGATATACCTAAATATGTATAAGATGTGCTTTTAAAATATATTTTGTTGTTCTGGAAGCATAGAAACTAATAAAAATCTCGATGACAGATCTAGGAGAAATTTTAGTAATATTTTTGGTGACAAATGATCCCACCTTTAAATATTTGCGTGGGTTACAGAATTAAAAGCAGGTCCTGTATTTGCTTGTAAATATTTCATTGAATGATTCATCGACAACGAAGAAATGTGAGGACATTTAAATATAAAACGTTTCATTTAATAATTCATCGAGTTTTTTTTTCGCAACGTCGAACAAAACACCACGGCTAACCGAAACGACGTTGTCCATCATCCAATAATCAATCAACGGTTGAATGTTTATTTAATATTTCGTATTATGGACGTAAGAATTAATCTGTAACGTCGTCGAGAACGAGATGACGGAAATATTGATACTGATAGGTCGGCTTTTCCATTTTGATTTGAGACGTTTGATTCGCTTTTATCGTTTTTAATTAGAAATAAACGTCTGATGTCTGTATATAAGTTAACATGTCCTTATTCTTCCGATATTTTATTGACGTAACTGGTTATAATGCTTTTTATAAATGCTTTATTAAAAAAACAAGATATCTTACAGCTACGCATACGGTAGCGTTTGCATATAAAAAGTTTGGTTCACGCCCTAATTTTTAGGGGTTTATAACAAATCGTGGTGCAAATTAAAAAAAAAATGAAAATACCAGGTGTGGCGGTTAATAATTCTTAATTTTTTTAAAAGATGGCGCTGAAAACTAGAACCAATTCACTGTCTAATCTAATCTTTTTTTCATTTTGTTAGCGTTATATTTTTTCGTATCAGTACATAAATGTATTAATACAAGACCCTTGTGTGCGTTGGTTTAGGTCATTCAAAAGTAGTGATTTCGAGTTGAAGATGCCGAATTGATAGAATTGTTGGAAGAAGACAATATACAAACTCAACAATAAATGGCAGAGAGGTTAAATATTGATCGCCGAACCATTTGTGATCGTCTGCATGCCATGGAAGAGATCGAGAAGGCAGGAAAATGGGTACCACCATCAGCTGAACGTCAGACAGATGGAAAGCGAAATACGGGGTTCGAAATTTTGATTTCTCGGCATGAAAGTAAGACTTTTTTTCATCAGATCGTGATTGGAGATTGATGTTAAAAATTGGTATATTACGAGAATCCAAAATGCTGAAAATAGTGGGTTAACTCAGGAAAACCATCAACATCGACTGCAAGACGGAATCGCTTTGGAAAGAAGGCAAGAACACAATGCCATGCATTTGGTCGGATCAGATGGGTGTCGTAGGAGCAATGGGCTTCTGGAACCAGCTGAAACAGTTAATACCGTTCGCTACAGTCAACAAATGATTAACTTGAACTAGGCTTGATGATCCATCAATTTTAACATTGAAGGAAAGAAAAATGATTTTGCAACACGCTAACGCCTCCTCACACACAGCGAAGGTGGTGAGCGACACCATTTCTGCCTTGGCTGGGAACTCTTGCTTCACCCAGCGTACTCATCAGACTTGGCCCTTTTCGACTACCACTTGTTTTCATCGATTTCTCACGCACTTTCCATAAAAAATTTCAACAATTATGTCAAAATGATATATGTCAAAAAATAGCTTGATGACGGGATCATTTCAAAAACGGTCTTTGTGGGAGGGCATCCACAAATTACAACATGGATGGGAAAAATGTGCTGTTAGAGATGGCACATACTTTGAATAAATCATTTTTTCCCTTTCTCTCAAAATAAACACACTTTTAAAGAAAAAATTAAGAAGTACACAGGCCGACATGGTTTTTTACTGTGCATAGAATCTTTATTTTTGCTTTACTATTGAACTTAAATCCCGGAGCAAATGGTATGTGCTATTTGTGTGGAACAATTAAGACATAGGGTAAGACGCGAAAAAAAAAATGTTGCTTTTTGGTAGGCCTACGATGTGGAGGGAGCCATGGGTAACCATGTTGATGATTGTTATTTCTGTTATTACTTAAATGTCGTAGATCATTTTTTTGAGCAATCACAAACATCCAGACTATAAAACTATTGTCGCAACGTTGTTAAATAAATATCAAAAATTCGGATGCAATATGAGTATAAAACTAGACGTAAATCTAGATGTAAATCTAGAAAGTGGAGTTTTATACATATATTGCATCCCAACTTTTGATATTTATATGCAACCATGTAACCATGATATCTTTTGATATCAAAACTACGAAAACAAGATACCAAGGTCGACGGAATGTGAATATGATGGCTGATTAGTGTTGGTTAATAAAAAGTGATATTCCAGATTTGTAAATATTTGAATAAATATATTTTTGACTTGATTTTATCTTAAAACGGATATAATAAGCGTTTTTTTGATTTTGTAGAAAACCAGAAGTGATAGGAAAAAATGCGGATATTTCTGAATTCAGTACACGTAAAATTAAAATAAAACTATTAAAATGAAAACAATGCTCAAAAATCTCTCTCGCAGGTTACCGCGCAACACTTCTGCACAGCATCAAGCTAAGATATACACTTCATAATCTAAAAATTTCCTATTCCATTGTAAGTCATGCACCATGTTTAACTCTATTTTGTTATGTTCTCTCTATTAAGCTTAGTATTCTTTCTCTGTCACAATGTTAAAATATTGTTAAAATTAAAATATTGTCATAAGTTAAAATATTGGCTTAAGAACTTCAAATTTGCTCTCGCCAGAAAAAATAATTTGCTTCCAAAAATCTGGAAGTTTGGTTTATATTTTTTGTGCGAACTCTAACATTTTTCGTCTATTCATTTCATAGAGAAAGGGTTTCTTTACATGTCGCCTGCCTCGACCACCTTTGTCATGAAGAACACTTGTTATTGTCTGAGATGTGACCTTCTTCTCCGAGCATGGTTCAAAGTTATTAGTAAGCTGTTGCTCTGTGTAGGTTCTTTAAAACGTCTTTGATAATTTTCTGTTGCTCCCTTAAATTGAGGACTCGTAAACGATCTGATCAGGCTTTGTTTTCAGTAGTTTCCATCGCATTTTTTTCCATTATACCGCACTGTCGAAAATAATATATCAACTTGTCTTCCAGTTTCTCTATAAATTTTTCTGGCAAGGTACAGTGACGGTATCCCCCTGCCCCCTCAATCCGACAGAAATCTCTTTTCGATTAGGAGCCATTTCCGATTTCCAATACACTTACAATACAATACAATTAAAATCACTTGCTAAGTTAAAATCTGACTGTAAACTGATAGGATTGACAGGTTTAATAAGTTACGTTTGTCTCTGACTAAAGAAGACAACCAAAGGAAAAAAGTATTTTCTACATTTGACGAAGAGTTTAGCTTTTGCAGCGTGAAATTTGACGAAATTCTGCAATTTGGATTTTACATTTCCTACTGAAATTTTCTTTGTGAAACTGATAATTCAACCAATACAGAAAATTACAGATTATGGAAGCTTTCATGAGTCTCCTGGTCATAAACGAAATCCTAAGAGCTATTTTAATTATATTATAATTTTATTGATTTAAAAAGCAGTTGTCTTTGCAGAGAGCAAAGATTGTACTGGCGTCGACATTTGCGGAGTTATACAAATATTCGTGACCACATCGGATGGCTTTTATCCGATTTGGCCGATTAATATGGTCAGAACCCTGGTAAATCCTTCGGTTGCTTTCGAACATACTCAAAGCCTGACTGATGACGGCTTAAGGCCAGAAACCGGTCTCGGGAGATGCCTGTTGGCATTTGATAGAGACTGAAGGATTGAGAATTTTACGTGAAGCATCCTTCACGAAAAAAATCCTTATTTTTTGAACATTTTTAGTATTCTCCACTAGCCCACTATGTATTTTCGTTTAATTATTAAGGCAATTTAATTTTATATGCAAATAAACTCTCAAATTTTGCGAAAAAATCGACATTATTAACCGAAACACCTGTTAATTTATATGAAATTTAAAGCTCTGTATTTTTTTGATTTCAAAATATTTTAAGATAATTTTCTAGATACACCCAACCAGTCTAAAAATACACTTCATTTGTAACAATAAACCAGTATGCTACGTTCCATTACGCTCCAAACTACGTCCCGTTCGTATTTCAATGCTTTGACAGAAATCCGTTGATGTTCGGTTTATTAGCGATGGTATAAATAGCACATTAATTTATGGCAAAAGAAACGCGTTGTCTATGTGCCATATCCTGACGTCTAGACTAATTTACCGTTGATAATTTACTCGCGAGTCGTTTCCAATGACTGAAGAGCATTATTGTTTTTGTTCCATTTCCGTTTTAAAGGATTGGTTAATATTGTAATGCAAAAAAAATGGTATGATGCAAGAGTCGTTTAATAAGTCCTCGGAAATGATTTGTTTTTAGTAAGCATCATTATTCACCAGATAGCTGTCAAAGTCTCAGTTATATCCATCACATGGTTTCATTTTTATTGTCGATTAAAGCAAGAAACTTTTGTTTATTTAGAAAAATGGAAAAAAGTGAGTTCCAAGTGGTGATTAAACACTTATATTTATATTTAAAACACCGAAAGAGATCAAAGCTGAGTTGGATGAACTTCATGGCACGTGTGTTTGCAACTGTTTATAATTGAGTAAATGAGTTTAAACGTGGCCGGAAATTCACAAAAGATGAACGTCGTTCAGGACGTCTAGTGGAAGTGCCTTCTCCCGAAATGATTGACAAAATCCACGACATGGTTTTAAGTGATCAACGAATCAAAGTCGCGAAATAGTTAAGGCCACAGGCTTATCGCAAGGTACAGTGTTTTCAATTTTGCACGAAAAATTGGGTGTGAAAGAAATTTCGGTAAGATGGGTGCCACGTTTGCTCTCAGTAAAGAATAAACGCAATCATGTGGTCGACTCTGAGGTTGTTTTGGTGGTTTTTCGTCGCAATTCTAATGAGTGTCTGCGTTAATACATAACTGTGAACGAAACATGGAAACACTGCTACACTCCAGATACAAAAGGACAATCAAAACAGTGGGTTTTTGAAAGCGAACGGGGTCCGAAGAAGGCGAACACGGTGAAATTACATGGAAAATGGAAACACAATAACTGGAGAGTATTATGAGTCATTATTATACCGGTTAAGCGAAGAAATCAAGAAAAATCGTCCCCCTTTAAAAAAGAAAAAGATCCTCTTCTGTCAAGACAATGCACGGGTACCCACCTTTACAGTTTTAATGGCCATAATCATGGAATTAAAGTTCGAATTATTACATCTACAGTATTCACCGGCTTTGGGCCCCACTTAAAAACATGGTTCAACGGACAACGGTTCATATCGAACGAGAAGGTCATCGCCCAAACAGATGTCTATTTTGGGAGCTTTTCGAAAGCTTACTTTTTAGAGTCTACCAATCCTTCTATTCACAATCTAGCCCTTGACCCAAGATACCTCTTCCAGCAATTAACAGACTTGTCTTACATCCAACTTCACGCTCCCTTCCATTTCGCACTATTTTTTCTCCTCCTTGGTTACTACAACCCATCCAAGTAGATTTCTCCCTACTAAGATATGATAAGAAATCTACATATACCTCTAGATATAAATCCAATATAAACATCTTACTCGAATCTCACTCTCCATGCCAATCAATTTATACAGATGAGTCTAAGTCGGCTGCAGCTTCATATACGATAGCATCCCACAAATTCCCGGATCATATCCCAAGATCCAAAATCGTTTTATTTCCCACCCAGTTATTGCACTAATTACAGACTTTGTAAAAGACATCGTTGGTCAGGATTCTTCTCTTCCTTTCGTCTGGTGCCCTGGCCACAAGTCAGCACGGTCTTCCTCATGAGGAATCCAATCGTTAATGCAAATCTATTGGGACGATCCTGCGTATCTTAATAAACTAAGAGTCCTTAAACCCAACCTCCGCTAGAATGTTTAATAGATAGAAAAACTACAGTTAAATGGTTGCGGCTCATAATTGGACATTGCTCTGTTAAACACATTCTCACTAACTACACCTCATTATCATCCACCAGATCTTTCTTTGACTTAAATCAGGACCAATTCTTCTGTTGAAATATTCGGTGTGAAACACAAAACACGGAGAGATTTACCACTAAACACCAAATGACTTTTTGAAACTTCTCGGCGCACGTTTCGCTAACTATATTAGCATCATCAAGATATGATTTAATATAATTCTAAACTAATCATATGTAATAAAACGTGTAAAAATCATAAACCGTGAAGTTTACTGCGCCTCACATTTTGAAAAAGTTGACTGAACCGATTAGATCCTACCTATAGATAATACCACCACTTCGAAATGCATCTCTAACGATTCGGATCATAGCTTCCAAAATAAAATGGCTAGTTTACATTTTATGATAAATAGATTAATCAATTTTCCTTTAAACAAAGATAATTATAACAAAGAATTAAAATGAATTAGGATGGTATCCGAAGTGACTGGTTATAATAAGAACATTGTAGATACACTAATTAGAAAACATAAGTTTAGATAATTATTAAAACAATCTTCGACTTTTTAAAAGCATTAGAACAAAAATAAATTCTTGGTAATACTGTCTGATGCTCAATGAACACGAGGGCTAGACAAAATTTTGAAAAAAGTGGATATTAAGATCATGTACAAGCCATATAATAAATTTAGAAAAGTCCTGGACAACAAAAAGGCTAAAGTAAACCAAAAATCAAAAGTTTTACGAAATTAGTTCTCAAGATTGTGATCGAAAGTATATTGGGCAAACAAAAAGATCCATATTAACAAGATATAAATAACGCATTGCTTATTTAATAATATGAGAGAAATGAAAAATCTTGTGTTGGACAAGATTGTGTAAGATTGGTTAAAAGTGTAAATAACAATTGGACTTTGAATGCATATGAAAGCATTCAAATAGAAAAATGTAAGAAAATCATGAACCGGGATAAAGAACCTATTCCGTTCAGTCAACTTTTTCAATTATTAATGTAAGGCTCGATAAACTTTACAGTTCATGATTTTTACACTCTTCATTAGGAAGGATTACCATATAAATAGAATATAGTTTAGTTTTAGAATTAGATTAAATAATCTCCTGATGAACGTGAGTCGAAAAATTTAAAAAAATGATTTCTTGTTTAATGATAAATCTCTCGAGTTTATTGAATCATTACCTTAACACATTCGTCTGAACGAAATAAACTACTACACCAGGATCTAGACATTTAAAGCAATAATTGCTTCAACACCTGTGACTTTCACATAAGCAAACCAGTTCATACATCTGTGATATAGCTCATCTATGATACCGTAATCTGTGATATCTCTACCTTTTCTAATTCTAGTTCCTCTAGCATAGTACTACATTTAAGCTAAAGTTTTTTGGTCGCTAAATGGTCCCGATATCGATGCAACCTTAATTCTCTCTCTCTCCCTCTAAAAAGAACTTAAAAAAAACTTTTTATCCTCTCTCGCAATCAGTAAATTTATCAATACTAAAAAAATAACACTGATCGTTGTAGTACAAGTAAAAAACATCAGACCTATGTGGATGATGCTCTAATACTTTTTAAAAAACCATAGCCAATAAACGATTTTATTTTCGTTTGGTGAAAAATAATTTTATTATCGAAGAAAACAAATAAAATTTCAATCAGATATATTTCTCCTGTTGTGTATCGCTTCGAAAAACAGAGGAAAAAAAGCTCTGAAAATGGAAAACCGTCACGAAAATACACACACACACACACACGTATTTGATTTAGTCTTTCATTGAACATTTTTTATTTCACAATAATAACATTTTTTTTTCGATATTAACAGTGTGTTTTCGATAAATATCAATAATAAATAACATGCACACATGAAATTCTATGTATACTTCAAAAAATCTAATAAAAGCTTCTGGAATGCTTAAGATATTGAGCAACTAAGGTCCTAAAAATAACATAGGTTTAATATACTACTTCGGTGTATATATTAACCCAAAAAATGGGAAATTTTCATTTTAAAACTAAAATAAATATCGTTGGGGAACTTTTTTCTTCTTTATCACATGTCAAATACTTTTCGTAGTAGGGTTGGTCGCCAGTATCGATATCGATTAATTTGTTCGATATTATATAGTAAGGTGTTCGAGTATCGATATCGATTAGTTGTGTCGATATGTTTTTTATTCCAGGGGTTTCCAATGGACGATTGCTCTCTGGTCGTCTGGTGCCAAACCAAATGGTTTCGTATTGTCGCTGGCTACATATTGATTCACTTGGTAGTTTAACATGCACTTGTATTTATAGACGTCACTTCCAAGTTGCTAGAACAGGAGAAATACACATCAAATATTTAATATTTGTATATATATATATATATATATATATATATATATATATATATATATATATATATATATACAAATATATATATATATATATATATATATATATATATATATATATATATATATATATATATATATATATATATATATATATATATATATATATATATATATACATATAGTAGTATATATATATATATATATATATATATATATATATATATATATATATATATATATATATATATATATATATATATATATATATATATATATATGTATATATATTTGTATATATGTATATTTGTATATATATATATATATATATATATATATTATATATATATATATATGTATATATATATATATATATATATATATATATATATATATATATATATATATATATATATATATATATATATATATATATATATATGTATATATATATATATATATATATATATATATATATTATATATATAATATATATGTATATATATATATATATATATATATATATATATATATATATATATATATATGTATATATATATATATATATATATATATATATATATATATATATATATATATATATATATATATATCAGCATTTATCACAGTAAAACAATTTTTCAGAGCAAAACTTCATATTTTATTTCCGTTCAGTTTCTTTCCTTTAACTCATTTTAAGAGATTATAAAAAACTATAACCTCCAAGTGTAAAAGAACGTCTATCGACCCATCACACCAAATAATGCGGATAAAACTTCCATCATCTCGCCACAATTTTTAAATCGTTGGTCAGACGTTTACCTCGAGCGACCGCACGCCACGTCATTTTATCTCGTTGTTGCGGTTACATGTTTTATTGGTTGCCAGAATTCGGGGGTTGACCCGTTTTTTAAAACATGCGATTTGGACGACGATTCCTTGCAACAGAGCGCATCAGTAGTTAGTTTTAATCGCTGATTTGATGGGTACGGAGCGTTTGACATATCTCGCGTCGCGTATTTTGTTCGCCTCGCGAATTTTGATTTGGGGTTTCCTGGCTCACCTCCTGTATAAGGTTTCAATAGCGCGAAAGGTAAAAAGGAAGAAGGGGATACCAAAAAAAAAAATCGGCAGCACTATTTTCTTCTACGCCTTCTCACTTTAAAAACCCACGAGCCGCCACTGGCTTTTTATAACTTTGCGTTAAATTCTACAGCGAAAGAAATTTGTTCATCAATTTATTTTAAAAAGTTATTAGAAAATTGTGTGGTAACAATAACGTAAATCGTCAATAAGAAAAACGGTTATCAAGTCTGAAGATCGATCATCCTATGGCGGCTGAATAAACTGTAAGAGGATCCCCATGTGGAATACGGAAAATGCTCTGTTTGTAAATATTTTTCTGCACTATCCACCTTTCAATTTTGCACATCTATTACTTGAGGCTTGTAGGCTTTGTCAATTTCGCGATTTATCCTGCGAATGCCCACCGTAAGATGGCGCAAGGCATATTACCTTTACTTCCGCCTTCCGAAAAGATTGATATATATGGTTTGTAGCACTAACTTTTCCTTCAGTTTCTCACAGACGTTTAGATCGAGTCCAACTGATAAAGGCTATAAGACCAGAAACCGGACTCGCAAGGTACTTAACGAGTGATACGTGAGTTCTTCTTTTAAGTTTATTGAAGCGTACAGCTTATGTTAATATTCAAATACGGTAGTGCAGTTAAAGATATACCCCCAGCATATGAAGAAGTTACATAAGCATTATCAAAGAACTCATTATGTTAATAAATGAAAATATATTATTACCTGTGTTAGAGGACTTGTATTGGTGGTAAAAATCCCAGCAAATCCTCTACTTTTAGCCAGTTTCAATTCCTCAAGTTCCATAAATTGAAACACTGCGACATTTTCTCTTGCGCTTAAAGACGAATGTGTACCCATCATGAAGGAATGCAATATGTTGCCTTTACCAGGAGGTAACTCATTATCTCTAAAAGAAAAAAAAGCTGTTTATTCACTTAAAACAAGTAGAAACAAGACAAAACTCACCTGACAGGTCCTTCGATGCTCTCTAAGAAATCAAATATCACTGTTAACCGTGATTTTATGTCAACTTCCGGTTCATCGTGCGCATCAAAATTAAGAGCCACACCGCAAATTTTTCCATTTTGGTCTCTGGCAATAAAACTCAAGTTTTTCTCCACCAGCGGTTCCCATAAAGCATCCATTAATTCTCTGTAATCTGTGACTGAAATTTCTGAAATGATCCATTGTTCCAGGTCAGCTTTTTGGTAAAAGCTTGTGGTAATCATGCTGAAAAAGAAGTCAAGAGTCAGACTTTGAAAAATACATTGTTATCATTGAAAATAGTTTTTTGGTGTTGAATGAATGTTGTTGTTTGAATATAAAACTAACAGAAACGAGCCTTGCCTATCTTTATTCATATATAAATGGGGACGGAAACGGCCATATTGAAACACCAAAGCTGACTCATTGTTTTGCAATTTTGGTAGTTGGTGTCAACAACTTAGAAGTTGTAATTATTTTAGTAATAATAGTAGTTTAGTAATAGCAATTTTAGCAATTTTAAGCTTTTTGAGCAATTTTAATGTGTTTTAATTCTAGTGTAAATGCATATTAATACATACTATTGTGACAATAAAAACAGTAATATAGGAAGTAAGGTAGACACACAAAATATGGTTAGTTGTGCGGATTGTTGTTGTTCGCTGACAGGAAAACATCAAAATTCAGTAGTAACATTACATAGGTAAGTGCTTTTAATTCTAAATTTATTATTTAGAAATAAAAAATAATTTTGTTTGAATGAAATTTTAAAGTTATGAAGCCAACAAATCGCCTGGTATGCATAGGCGTAGTCAAATTGATATTAAGTAAAATAATATTACTTATTAGTTTTATATAAATATTTTTTAGTTTTCGTTTGATACATACAAAACATGTTACTTTACTCATATAAAGAACCTAAAAAATATAACTAATAATACAGAGTGTTAACTTTTTTTACAATCCTATTTTTTTCAGAAATTATTGTAGTAATAAATGTAAATGTCACTTCATTGACATCATTAATTTTGATATGGATTTCATGCTATTAAACCAGTTTTTTTAAAGGTTTCCCAAAGATCCAAATAGAAGAACACAGTATATTCATTTTATTAAAAAGCCAGACTTTATTCCAAACCGCAGGTGTGTTTTATGTTCCCATCATTCTGCTGAGAATTGTTTTGATCGAACATCTAACTTAACTAAATGCTGTTCCAACAATTGAAGTAGGCCTTTTAAAATATGCAATTTTTTTATTTTATCATTTTAATAATCATCTTTCATGTACATAGTTCGCTTTTTTGTTTGTTGTGGAAAATTAGTTTATACTCGAATTTATACAGAGTGTCGCATTTAAGATGAAGCCACCCCCATATTTTCGCTATTTGAAGGAATACAGATTTGAATTTTTGCTTTAGATACTCAACTAAAATCTGAATTTTAAATTCAGCCTAATACGAATTTGCAAACAAGGTCAATTCTCGATATTTTGCTTCGCGTTAGATGCATCGATAAAAGTTATTAGAAAAAGTTGTTTAGAATATTATTCTAACCCCACATACCGAGTTTCATGATAAAATTCGAATTTTTATTTTTTTTAAATTATTCTATTCTATTCACATAATTAAGTTTATTTTTTAATTCGATAATTAGTGTGCCATGGAAAGTAAAAACTCGAAAAATTATTAATTTAATAAGTAAAATAAATAGCACTTGCAAAGGAATGATTATTTTATTCTTGTGGGAAAACAAAATGTTTATTAAATTTAAGAAAAATTATATAACAATAATTTTCATAAAAAAAATAATTAACTATCCAATGTGTTCTCTCTCAACTAGTCCTCCGTCGATTCGAATACATTTTTCGATTCCTTTACTACTCGTCTAAGTTCCGGGATGCTGATTTCTTGACATGCTTGTATTATTCTGGCATAAAGTTCATCTCGATTTCTGGGTCTTGTTTTATAAACTTTATTCTTGACCATTCAATTCTTCTATTGGAACATCCGGTGTGAGACCGGATTCAAAGAGATTTACCACTAAACACCAAATCACTTTATGAAACGTGTGTCGAGTAGTTTCAAAATGTGATTTGCTGTGTAGTGTGAAATTTCTTCGAGTTTAGTTTTACCAGCCCCCAAAAAATAAAATCGATGGGAGTAATATCGGGAGACCTCGGAGGCCACAGTTCAAAAGGACTGTTTCTTCCTATCAAGCGTATAGGAATGGCATTTTAATTCTGTGATCACTGACTAGAACTTAAGGCAATAAACTCAAAGTTTAATCTGACTGACATTTGACACTAGTGTCAAATTATTAGTTTCCATGGCACACTAATTATCAATGTAAAAAATAAACTTGTAACAATTTTGTGTATAAACCAAAATAATAAAACAATTTATCATGAAACTGGGTATGTGGGGTTAAAATAATATTCTGTATATATAACAACTTTTTTTAATAACTTTTTTCGATATCTCTAACCCGAAGCAAAATATCGAGAATTGACCCTGTTTATGAATTCGTAGTAGACTGAGTTTAAAGCTCAGATTTCAGTTGAGTATCTTAAAAAATGTGATCCGTCAATCTGTATGACTGTGCAAACATCCAAATCTGTATTCCTTCAAATATCGAAAATATAGGCGTATCTTCATCTTAAATGCGTCACACTGTATGTCCCACTTAATTTATTGAGTATTTTTACTACCAGAATTAATAAAACTTGTAAAAACATTATAGTAGGTGAAAAACTTGGTGCTTTGCATACAAAGTTTGTTTAAGTTAATTTTGTTTAAAGGACAATAAACAGTGACCAACCAAATAAAAAATTATTTTAATTATATTATATATATATATATATATATATATATATATATATATATATATATATATATATATATATATATATTATATATATATATATCTAATGATATATCCTAATAGATATATATAATAATATATATATCTATTAGATATATCTAATAATGATATATTAGATATATCTAATTCAAGTATGAACATCAACTCAGTGTAAGTTGCAACTGATTACTTAACCAATTTTTGCAAATGATATGATTTTATGACGGGAGATTATATATAGTATATATAGTATTGGCCACGTAAAAGACAGTTTGAATTGAATTAAATATGCCACTGCCAAACCGGAAACACTACAGGGCCATATGCAGTTACCATTCTGGTTCCACTTAAAGAATTATATGCTTTTTCCTGTAGTGTTACATTCAAAGAAACCAACCCTTGTATTCAGCGCCATCTGGTAATAAAACTAAAAATCATGTGCATATTTGCGCCACTCTGTTTCGGTTTGTGAACTTTTCAAACTACCCTTGTAAAAAAACATATTGTGATTGTTCATAAAATATTGTAGTAAATAAAAAATATAAAAAATAATGACTCACTCTAAAACCACATCTTTATGTTCCAGCTCCAACATTTCCGACGTATAACTCGGTGGTTCTCGAACAATTTTCGTATCTTCCGTCATACGTTGGAGAACCTCTCCGAAATCCAATGCAGCAATAAAATCTCCAATATCTGAAACATAACTTGCACTGAAAAGGAAGCGTGTTATATTTTATCGGATATAATATTGAAACTGTCAAGATCTGAAAAATATCAGACCATAAAAAAGAAAAATATGGAAGTTAAAAAAAATGGTTTCACTTACTTATGTGGTAACCCTTCTCGGTCAGTCGGGAGATGGTGAAAATGGAATTCAAAGAATTTCCTCCGATTTCATAAAAGTTTGCGTTGATCGAGACGGCGTTTCTAGCCGAACGACCCAAGACGGCTGCTACAGTTTCAAATAGATCTTTGGCAGCTGTCATTTGGTGTGGTGGAACTCCGTCATAGCTGATGTCAACTTGTGGAGTGAAATCATCTGAAAAAATGACCAAACATTACATTAAAATATTCTGGTAATATAATTGTTTTTTTCTTGTTTTTTTCAGTTTTTTGCCACGATCTAAAACTCAAAAAAATATCAAAAATATCTGTTATCGTGTAAATAAAGAATCACTGGGAAAAAGACAAAAACAAAATTGAGACAAATCTCTTAGTGATTCTTTTTCTGTAATAAATTTGCTTAACTAACAAAAATTTTAATTTTTTTTTTTAATAAATACAAACTTTTGAACGTTAACGTTTCGGGAGGTGTTTTCCTCCCGTTTTCAGAACGAATCTAAAAAATAATTTATATTAATTTCTATATAATACTGTAAAGATGGTAAGTAAATATATTTTTTTTTGTATATGTTAATGATACTGACATTGACAATAATATTTTTCACTGAGAGTAACATATAACTAAAAATTATATAGAGTGGTTTACTATATGATTATTGTGTATTGAACTATTTAGACGTTTTTAATTGTATTCTTTACAATCGGGAACCATATTGAATTTAACTTTACCGAAGGCATAGCAATACAATTATTTTTATTTAAATTAATTATAGCGGTTTCTTTTAATCTTCTGTATTTTGTTACCGATTCTTTTAATACCATTTTGAAATTATTCCAGTTGATGTCCCGATCCCCATGCGTGATGGCAAATTCTAGATTTATTAAAATCACCCTTTCTAAGAAGGTTTGTATGTTCTTTTATTCCAACATGTAACGGTCTAGATGTCTTATCTATATAAAATTTGTCACATTCAAATGGAATTTTATAACATATAAACAACACACAACAGAATACCAAAAATGTGGTTTATAAAATTTCCTGCAAATGCGGCAAATTTTATATAGATGAGACATTTAGACCGTTAGATGTTGGAATAAAAGAATATAGAAACCTTCTTCACCTTCATTATTTAACTCTTTTAGGGTCGGTTCTACAATGCAAGAATATACCAGGCATAAGCTATACTTGGAATATTATTGCATTGTACAATTGGCCCTTAGAAGCTAAAACACGCTGGCAATTTTTTGTAAAGTTTTTTGAACCTAAACTAACTAGATGTAAAATGATGTACCAATGAGGTACCCACTAGATGAAAAATGATGTTTTGATTCATGAATTACTTAATACGAGAGTTGCTATTTATAAATCAGGAATAATAAATAAAACCCAATATTTATCATTGAAAATAGTTTTATTGATTTTTCGACATATTCTCCACGATGATCGATACACTTTTGCAAGCGTTTGAACTAATTTTCATAGTACCTTTTGTATTCCTATTGAGGTATCTCCAAAACATGCATCTCGAACGCATCAACAGCTTCTGCTGACCTCGACAATCGTTGACCACGTAGTTTCTTCTTCAGGGACCGGAACAAAAATAAAACATTTAGTGCGAAATCTTGACCGGTCAAATATTGAGTTGTTGGGTCCGGTGTGGTCGTGTTGTCATGGTGAAAAATGATCCTAGGTCGCTGGTTGTTTTTTCTTATATCTTCAAAGACTGGCAAAAAAATGGTTGTATACATTCAGAATTGACGGTGCTACGATTATCTAGTGACACTGCAGCCACATGCCCGTTTATCACAACAAAAACAGGCAACCATTTGCTTCAAAGTTCTTCTTGCGCGAACAATTTTGGTTGGATTTAGCTCAATTTGAAAGACTATGCAGTCCACTGTTGTTTACTTTCGGGCTCAAACGCATAGATCCCAAATTCGCCACCAGTGTACACGTTATACAGAGCTTTTGACGCCCCACGATTGTATTTTTCGATCATTTCTTTGCACCAATCGACCCGAGCCTTTTTTTGAGCAATGATCAAATTATGCGAAATCCAACGCGTGCAGATCTTTTTCACAGCAAAATGTTCATGAAAAATCTTGTGTATGCTTGCCAACTTTAGTGATGCCCAGGGATGCCTCAATCTCATGGTATGTCACATGACGATCTTGTTTTATCAGTTCGCGCACAGTATCGATGTTTCCTGGCACAACAAAATATTTTGGACTACCTTCTTTAAATTCATCCGTGAGCGAACGACGGGCACGATTGAATTCGCTAAACCAGTAATATACAGTGATTTTAGATGCTGCTTCATCGCCAAAAGTCAAAGTGAGTTGTTTACGAGATAATACCATTTTTTGACTGAAATGAAATGATCCAGCCCAATTCCAATGATAAAAAAATGCCCAAAACAAAACGAGTACGTATACAATCAAAAATTTACGATGTTTATGTCAGATGGCACCTACCAACACCATTCTTGCCAATACCTGATACTAAATAGCAACCCTCTTAACATCGATAAAAATTTGGTTGAGTTAACAGGTATTAATAAAAAAAAATTACAATAATTTTCAAAGTAAATTAGAATATATTTGCATTTATTTAGCGCAATCAATACATTTAATTGTCGATACTGTGTTCATCGCAGATAGGCTCTTCGCAAACGGAACAACATTTTCGCGTTTTCTTACGTCTTCTGATCGTTTCTTTATAACAAACATAACAAGAACCTGTATTTTTTTCCTTCCAATAGTGTCTCGAGGCTGAGTTTGTTCTTCAGAAATAGTGGAAGGAGCAACTTCTAGCCCGATCACGCTCCTAATCGCAATATTGTAGTTGAGTTGGTAGTCGAACATTTTGTAGTTGATCACAGCTATTCATAAAACGATCTTCAATACAAAGATATTGCCAGTTGCTCATTCAGTTAACTCAAGAAAGTACGTCGCTTATTAGTTTTATTTTGGGCCATTTTGATGTCCTCATAATAAATTAATTATGACGCAAGAGCGTTTACGTCTAAAGTGGATCCACATCAATACAAATTTGCGTTGTGCGAGCTGTATGTATTGTGCCTACGCGGCAATGTAGACGGTCTGAGACACAAAGTCACACACAAATATTGTAGCCGCACAGCACGCACACGAACCATGTGTTTTCCATCAGATAATTCAAACAAATTGTTCGAGTAAATTTAACACACATGAAAAATTTTATTCATGTGGACCCAGCTTAAGATATTGAAGAAGCAAGAGGCCATCTCTCAGTGCGTCTGTGTGTGGTGTATCGGCTTACCATTTGATCCATTGTATCTACGCCAGTTTTGTATTTATAATAAAAAGTGATCATGGGTCATTCAAACGGTTTTTATAAAAGTTATCAAATAGTGGGTTATATGGATGATATAGCAATAATTACACGAGAAGTGAGAAAGAATTGAAAGAAGTGACAAAAAAGCTAGTGGGGGAAGTTTACAAGTTTGATTTAAAAATCAATCAAAAGAAAATAGAACTAATAATAGCAGAAAGTTCACAAGAAAAGGTCGCGAAAGTAGAAGTAGATACAGATACAGAACTACAGAATACAGATACAGATACAGAACTAGGAAGAATGACTTTTGAAAGCGGGGAAGAATTTGTTTACTTAGGCGTAAGGATAAGTAATAAAAAAAAGCCGTGAACCATCTAATAAGATTGAAATTGATATCCAGAAATACCAAATTAAAATTGTATAAAACAGTATTGCGACCAACTGCATTGTATGGATGTGAGACATGGGTACTAAACCAGAGAGACTGCAGTGGGCCATATAGAGAGATTAGGGGAAAATAGAGCAGTGAAGAAGATTGCATGGGGAAGACCACAAAATGAAACAAAGCAAGGAAGACCAAGGAAGCTCTGGAGAGAAGCTGTTGTGGAGAATCTAAGCGAGAAGGGGATTAAGGACTGGACGACAATGACTGACCAGAGATAGGACAACATGGAAAAAATCACAAAGCAGTGGGCCTAAAAGCCTGTAATATGGCTGTATATATAAGTGATCATGTGAGTACTTTTCTTTTCATCGTCATTTACAGCAGTATCAGAGTGCATGAAATAGTTTAGATAGTTTTAACTGACGTTTATTTAATAAAGTAAATTGATTCCAAACGATTCCATTCATATGCAAACTCAGGAATTAAGAAAACCTAGGTGTGTAACAACGAGGCAACGAGGGTGTATACATAAAGGTTATATGAGAACCATTGCTATTCGTGAATTTTTAGCGAACAAGCAAGACTGTGTGCTTTAATTTCCTCCGGATTTGCCTGATTTGTCTCCGTGTGACTATGTTTTGTTTCCGAAACTCAAATTGGCCTTAAAAGGAACGTTTATAACAGTGTTACACAAATTCAAGATACCGCATCGGGGTCATGGGGGCGATTCCGAAAAACGATATAAAATAATCTGTGTTAGCATTGGTAGAATGTTCCCAGCGGTGTATTAATTTGGAAGGAAGGTATTTTGAATAAATAATAAAAATAATTATGTCAGCATAAGTATCACTCATTTTTCGCGAATTCTCCAAAACTATAAGACCTACAAACTTAAAATTTGGCAGGAGTGTTACTTATGCGTCGTATGTGTTCGCTAAGGATGAGGGTTCATAAAAATCAACTCCTAAGGGGGATTGCAGGGAAGCAAAAGGTAGATATATACCGAAATTTTAAATTTAGGATAGCATTGTGTGAATCCCTCGCAATTTTGTCTTTGTGATATTTATATAAAAAAATAGTCATATAGCATGTAAAAGCTATAGGATTCTAAAAGTAATTTTAATCACAAAAAAATTAATTATTACTAAGTTTCATTAAAGCTTCGTAAAGCGGGCGAGTAACAGCTAGTCTGTATACATATATATATATATATATATATATATATATATATATATATATATATATATATATATATATATATATATATATATATATATATATATTCCAGTATACCTCGCCTAAGGTACTGGACGGGTCGGTGGATAGTGAAAGTTCCATTAGATATTAATAGACAGCTGCGAATATCTCAAAATAAGCAGCCCCGAATCAAGGCGAAAAAAAACTAAATCCACTTAGCGTCTGACTTGTATCAAGGGGTTGAGTGGTCAGCGTCTGTTCACCAGTGGTGCAGCTGATATTTAAATTCTGCAACTAACCCCTCCAGTCTTAACCTCTGAACCGTCATGGTTCAATCCTTTAATTCAAAGTACAAGATGAAGCGTTCTAGTAATTACAAAATTACCCCAGGAGATAGACAATCTTCTGCCAGCTTTGCTGGTACAACTGGACTTTCGGATTCTGGGGCGTGCGGGCTTAAACGCAAAATCTTTCAGAGGGAGTCGGAGACCTCTGGCCAACGTCTGAAACCGAAAACAAAAACTTTCTTTGGAACGGTAAATATCAATTCTCTCCTGCGTCCAGGAAAACTACACGAATTGGGGCGAACATTAAATCAGCAAAAAATCCAAATTTTAGCTTTGCAAGAAACCAGATTGACAGATGATAACACCTTGGAATTCGGCAACTACAGACTTTTTAAAAGTAAAACGGACAAAAGAATACTCAAAAATACACCACATCTCGGTGTTTCTTTCGCTGTCTCAAGAAACATTCTTGATTCTTTAACAAATGTCCAGCCAGTAAATAATCGACTTATGACACTATCCCTCAAGTGTGCTAACAAAAACTATACATTAATCAATGCACACCTCCCAGTTAACGAAGAAAATAAATCTAATCCTGAAAAAGTAAATAAGTCCTGGGAAATTCTGGAAAAGACTATCTCTAAAATTCCCTCTAACCATATAAAAATCCTATTGGATGATTTCAACGCCCAACTAGGGAAAGAAAAAAAGTACAGGAAAACAGTCGGCAGTTTTCCCGCTCATAAATGGACTAACCATAATGGTAGAAGATTGGTTGAACTATGTTCGCAGTTTAATCTAAAAATAATGTCAACCTATTTTAAGAAGAAAATAACAAAAGAAAAGACCTGGAGATGCCCAAACACGTACATGGGTGAATTTCAAATTGACCCTGTTGCCACTTCGTACCCCAATTATAAAGATATTTTGAATGTTCAAGTCAAGAAAGGAGCAAATATAGACACGGATCACTACTTGACTAGAATCAAACTTAGCTAAAAACCTCGAAAACTTATTTAAAAGAGGCTGCTAATACCAAAGTTTGACCCAACGAAAATAAAACCAGCCCTAACAGAAGAGCTTGATAAACAACCAGCACAGAACTGGCAAGAATTGAAACAAAAAAATATGAAAACAGCCTTAAAGTTGGTCCCTTTACAAAAACGTAGAAAACATCCGTGGTGGGATGAAGTTTGCGAGCAAGCAGTATTAAGCCGAAGTAAAGCATTCAAAGATTGGAACAGTCAAAAAACAGCAATAAATTACAACATCTTTTTGGAAGTAAGAAAAGAAACATCGAAGCTAATTAGACAAACTAAAAGAAAATGAAAGCAATCAACTTAATGAAATAAAAAAGATTTCCAAAACAATAACATCCGAAACTTTTACAAAACATTTAAAACTAAATTAACAGGCTATCAACCCCAAAGTATTTGCTTCCAAAAGGAAAACGGATAATTAGGTCAAAATAACCAAGACAATTGCAAAGAACTTGCAAAATATTTTGAACAAATACTAAACTGTCCTGAGCCCTTAAACAAATTAGCAACACTAAACCTTAAACAAACAAACCCAGATTCATTACCACCGAATGAAGATGAAATAATTAGGCAAATCAAGCGGCTTAAGAATGACAAAGCTTTTGGTGAAGATGGAATCACTGCTGAACTTTTGAAATCCGCTGGTCCAGGTACAATCAAGGAAATAACCAAAATTCTACAAGAAGTTTGACGAACCGAACGGATTCCGGAAGATTGGAAATATGCTCTAATCCATCCACTATATAAGAAAGGAGATAGAACGGATGTAAACAACTACAGAGGGATATCTCTTCTCCCAGTTTGTTACAAGATTTTATATCAATGTCTACTAGACAGAGCACAGGGACAGTTAGAACGTACAATAAGTCAATATCAAGCAGGTTTTCGACCGAGCAGATCCTGCCCTGAACAGATCCTGAATCTAAAGTTGATTCTAAGATATCAAAAACTGTACAATAAAAGTCTCGTCTGTACATTTGTAGATTTGAGCATATGATTCTATTGACCACGAATCTTTATTCCAAATCTTGAAAGAACAAGGACTAGATCTAAAAACGCTGGCATTTAGTAAAGCAACATTAACTAACACAAGGTCAAAAGTTAAATTCATGGGTGACATCTCAGAGCCCTTCGAAATTAAAACTGGAGAGAGAAAAGGAGATGGACTCTAGCCACTCCTATTTAACTGCGTTCTAGAAAAAGTAATACAGGAGTGGTTTGAAAAAAAGTCGGCCCTGAATATTGACCAGTCCATTAAACTGGAGAGAACCAACATCAAAATTGATTGTCTGGCGTTTGCTGATGATCTAGCAATTTTGGCTCAAGATATATTAATGGCGCAAAAACAGATTGAAATCCTAAAAAAGCAGAAAAGGTAGGACTCCAAATTTCCTTTGAAAATATACAATACATGACCTGCAACAGACTAAGAACACCATTTCTAAAAACAATACAAATATTTGGGTGAAATAATCATGGAAAATGGGTTTAAAAAGCGGCCAATAAGGGTAGATGTCAAAAAATGGAAACGGCATTGAGACTTACACCAAATATTTACAACAAAAAATGCCTATCTAAGAACACAAAACTGAGACATTACAACACACTTATTAAGCCAGAATGTCTATATGCTGCAGAAACGCTCATTTTGAATAGAAAGCGGGACATCGAGGACATTGAAAAGGAGGAAAGAACAATCATACTACAAATAAATAGCACAACATACCGACTTCGAGAAAATCAAGAAATCAAACAGTACACAGATATACATAGCGATATGAGAAAAAGAAGACTTAAGTTTTAGGGACACATAAAACGGATGAATCCGAGTAGGCTAACTAGACAAATAGTCGAATTTTATGAAAATAGGAGTAGAGCTAAAGTAGAAATAATTAAATGGATTGCTGCAATTAAAGAGGACCTAAGATCAGCAAATATTACACAAAGTGAAATTCAGGATATAGGTTGTTTCAGACACAAGGTTAACGTTTGGAAGGTTGGCCAGAGAGAAAAATGTAGGAAGACTGGAACAACTTGGTCTGACGAAAGGAAAAAAGCTCATAGCGAAAGAATGAAATTAGTATGGGCGCAAAGGAAGGCTAACAACAACAAGCGCCTCTAATTGTACTTCGCGTGGTCCACTAGGGCCCATACGTGAATAATAATAATAATAATAATAATATATATATATATATATATATATATATATATATATATATATATATATATATATATATATATATATATATATATATATATATATATATATATATATATATAGCAAAAATCACATTAAAGCAATTGTCCACTTACCATTATTGTTCGTATTTTCATACATTTTCAAAAGGGACTGTCTGTCAATTTTCCCATTAACAAGCAACGGAATGTTGTCCACCAAAACAACTTGAGGAATCATATAAGAGGTGAGTTTATCCCTCAACTTGACCTCAATCTGATGCTCGCTCACCAGTTCTTTTGAAGTTACAAAAGCCAAAAGTGCCTGGTTGATCTCGCCGGGCTTGTAACAAAGTACAACTGCCTTATCCACCTTTCCAAACAAAAATATTAGTTTAGTAAGATTTTAGATCAATCACAGTACAGTACTTACAGAGTCCAGAGAAACCACCGCTTTTTCAACTTCACTCAGATCAACTCTATGACCTCTTATTTTTACTTGAGAGTCAGTTCTGCCTTCATACAATAAAGTTCCTTTCTCCACTTTGGCGAAATCTCCAGTTCTATACAGTTTAGAGAAAGCTGGATCGATTGCCAGAGGATTCTCGATGAATCTTTCAGGATCACGACCTATAAAGGTGACGGAACAAAAATAATTTTATTTTCTAATAAAACTTTTTACTTTACCATTAACATAGCCAGCGGCCAAATTTAGACCTGAAACGAAGAGTTCTCCAACATCTCCAGCTTTAACAGGTCGGAAATCCTTATCCAGAAGATAGATCATTGTGTTGTCTATTGGTAGGCCTAGAAGAATAGGAAATATATTTTTACATGTTATTTAAATTTGATATGTTAAATTATTTATGTCTACTACTATTAATGCTGCTATTAATATTTATTCATGCTATTAACGCTGCCGGATTATATATATATATATATATATATATATATATATATATATATATATATATATATATATATATATATATATATATATATATATATATATATATTATTATTATTATTATTATTCACGTATGGGCCCTGGTGGACCACGCCAAGTTCCATCTAGAGGCATTTGTTGTTGTTAGCCTTCCTTTGCGCCCATACTGATTTCATTCTTTCGCTATGAGCTTTTTTTCTTTCGCCAGACCAAGTTGTTCCAGTCTTCCTACATTTTTCTCTCTGGCCAACCTCCCAAACGTTAACCTTGTGTCTGAAACAGCCTCTACCTGAATTTCACTTTGTGTAAAATTCTGATCTTAGGTCCTCTTTAATTGCAGCAAACCATTTAATTATTTCTACTTTAGCTCTACTCCTATTTTCATAAAATTCGACTATTTGTCTAGTTAGCCTACTCGGATTCATCCGTTTTATGTGTCCGTAAAACTTAAGCCTTCTTTTTCTCAAACCGCTATATATTTCTGTGTATTGTTTGATTTCTTGGTTTTCTCGAAATCGGTATATTGTGCTATTTATTTGTTTGGAGCCTAAAATATTTCTTATGATTTTCTTTCCTTCTTTTCAATCTCCTCGATATCTCTCTTTCTATTCAAAATGAGCATTTCTGACCCATATAGACATTCTGGCTTAATAACTGTGTTGTAATGTCTCAGTTTTGTGTTTTTAGATATGCATTTTTTGTTGTAAATATTTTGAGTAAGTCTCAATGCAGTTTCCATTTTTTGACATCTACCTTTATTGGCCGCTTTTCCCAACCCGTTTTCCATGATTATTTCATCCAAATATTTGAAATGAGAGACTCGTCTGATGTTACAATATTTTGTTTTTAGAAATGGTGTTCTTAGCCTGTTGCAGGTCAAGTATTGTGTCTTTTCAAAAGGAAATTTGGAGTTCTACCTTTTCTGTTGTTTCTTTTAGGATTTCAATCTGTTTTTGTGCCGTTAATATATCTTGAGCCAAAATTGCTAGATCATCAGCAAACGCCAGACAATCCAATTTGATGTTGGTTCTCCCTAGTTTAATGGTCTGATCAATATTCAGGGCCGACTTTTTTTCACGCCTATCCTGTATTACTTGTTCTAGAACACAGTTGAATAAGAATGGTGAGAGTCCATCCTCTTGGCTCACTCTAGTTTTAATTTCGAAGGGCTCTGAGGTCACCCATGAATTTAACTTTTGACCTTGAGTTAGTTAGTGTGGCTTTAATAATTGCCAGCGTTTTCAGATCCAGTCCTTGTTCTTTCAAGATTTAGAATAAAGATTCGCGGTCAATAGAATCACATGCTTTTTTGAAATCCACAAATTTACAGACGAGATTTTTATTGTACAGTTTTTGATGTGTTAGGATCAACTTTAGATTCAGGATCTGTTCAGGGCAGGATCTGTGCGGTCGAAAACCTGCTTGATATTCACCAATTTTAGGTTCTAACTGTCCCTGTGCTCTGTCTAGTAGACATTGAGATAGAATCTTGTAACAAACTGGGAGAAGAGATATTCCTCTGTAGTTGTATACATCCGTTCTATCCCCTTTCTTATGTAGTGGATGGATTAGAGTATCTTTCCAATCTTCCGGAATCAGTTCGGTTCGCCAAACTTCTTGTAGAATTTTGGTTATTTCCTTCATTGTAACTGGACTAGCGGATTGCAAAAGTTCAGCAGTGATTCCATCTTCACCAGAAGCTTTGTTATTTTTAAGTCACTTTCAACTTTAAGTCGTTAAGTTAAGTTAGCTTAAGTCGTCAACGCTTAAGTCGTTAATTATTTCATCTTCATTCGGTGGTAATGAATCTGGGTTTATTTGTCCAGAGTGTAGTGTTGGTAATCTGTTTAAGGGCGCAGGACAGTTTAGTAGTTGTTCAAAATATTTCGCAAGTTCTTTGCAATTGTCTTGGTTATTTAGAGCTAATCGTATGTTTTCCTTTTGAAAGCATAGGCTCTGTGGTTGATAGCCTGTTAATTTAGTTTTAAATGTTTTGTAAAAGTTTCGGGTGATATTTTTTTGGAAATCTTTTTCTATTTTATTATTAAGTTGATTGTTTTCATATTTTCTTTTAGTTTGTCTAATTAGCTTCGATGTTTCTTTTCGTACTCCCAAAGAGATGTTATAGTTTATTGCTGTTTTTTTACTCTTCCACTTTTTAAATGCTTTACTTCGGCTTAATACTGCTTGCTCGCAAACTTCATCTCTCCACGAATGTTTTGTGCTGGTTGCTTATCAAGCTCTTCTGTTGGGGTTGGTTTTATTTTCGTAGGGTCGAACTTTGGTATTAACAGTCTCTTTTGAATAAGTTTTCGAGGTTTTAAGATAAGTTTGATTCTAGTCAAGTAGTGATCCGTGCCTATGTTAACTCCTTTCCTGACTTGAACATTCAAAATCTCTTTATAATTGGGGGTACGTAACATGGTCAATTTGAAATTCACCCATGTACGTGGTTGAACACTTTCTGATCTTTTGTTTTGTTATTTTCTTCTTAAAATTGGTTGGCATTATTTTTAGATTAAACTGCGAACATAATTTAACCAATCTTGTACCATTATCGTTAGTCCATTTATGAGCGGGGAAATTGTCGAATGTTTTTCTGTATATTTTTTTCTTTTCCTAGTCGGGCTTTGAAATCACACAATTTTTCATCCACATATATATATATATATATATATATATATATATATATATATATATATATATATATATATATATATATATATATAGATTGTTCAGATTCTCTAGACTTATTTATAAAAATTTAATGCATATTTTTATCAATATTTACAGGTTTTTCCATTATTCTGCCTTGAATGTTTTAATATTATCTTTCTCCAAAATTTTCTATTCAGAGCTTTTTCCTTCCAGTTCCTGATATTCAGTAAACAATCTTTCATTTCATTACCATGCCACCTCTTTCTCGGTCGCTCCTTCGTTCTATCAATAATGTTTGTAATTGTAGTTTTTCGACAAATCCTAGCCAGCTTGTTATTTGTGCCACTTTTTTCTGTTTTTTTTAATCATTTATCATATGTTTCTTTCATAACTTTCAAAACATTCTTTTCGATATATTCACCATTCTTTGCTTTACTTTTTTTAATGTCTAAGTTTCCTTACATATATCTTCGATGGATATTTTGATTTCACTACGATAATGTGTGATACTTTTTACTGTTCTGGTATTCAATTCCATTTTTTCTTCACTTGTTTTATTAATTACTGCTGGGAAATACAGAAGCTTTTCTGTTTCTTGTTTCAGGTTTCCTATTTTCATTTAATTCGCATTCTTTTGAGTTATATGTAAACCAAACATGCCTGCCCCTGCTTCTAGTTTATTGTGACTTTTTGCAGGAAAGTAATAAATTCAGAAAAATCAAAATACATTCAATGTATTTGACATGATTGGGTTATCTTTTAAATTGCAGCTATTAATTGTGGTTTTTAACTTATCTAATGTGGGTAAACTTATTTTAATCTTCTCTGGTGAATAGAAAACTTAATAATAATTGTTTTTTACTAGATTATAATGGTTCTTGGAACAATTTCTTCAATAATAATTTTGATTCAAGCCTTTAGAGGCTAGCTGGAAGGCCTTCCTTCAATCCTTCAACTTCCATGCTCCACTTCTGGGTTCAATTTATTCAATGTAAATTAGAACCCAAAAGTCAACGTATAAACTGGATTAAAGGAAATTGAAGATTTCCTGAAGCTGCTTCACAGCTTCATTGCATATTATGATGACCCTAGCGTATATAAATTTCGTTGCTCTTTTTTTGTAATTTAATTTCTATTTTTAAACACTCTGAATGGCATTAGAACTCAAAAAAGATATATTCAAGGCAGTTAATAACCTTTAATTTTTTTTTAAGAAAACAGGTTTAATTTGGGAGAAAGGTAAGACATGTTTTGTTCAAACAATGCGCCATCGCTAGTTGCATCTTTATGCCATCTCTCTGGCATTTTGTGGATGCCCTGTCCGAAAATCTTTTGAGGCGGTCCAATCATCAAGACATTTTTCGACCTCTTCGGAATTGTGCTGTAGAAAGTGCGTGAAATCAATAAAAACACGTAGTAATCGAAAGAGGCCAAGTCTGGTGAGTAAGAGGACAAGAATTCCCTGCCAACTGCAGAAATGGTTTCTCTGACCGCTTTTGCTGTGTGTGATGGGGCGTTGTCGTGCTACAAAATCACTTTTCCGTGTCTTGTAGCCCATTCTGGTTGTTGTTCTATCAACGTATAGTTCAAACACCCTTCTGATCCCTTCAAAATCACAGCATTATCTTATTACCAAAAGCGATTCGGTTTTACCGTCGATGTTGATGGTTGTTCAGGGTTAACCCATGGTTTTCTACATTTTGTATTATTGAAATATATCTATTTTTCGTCTCCAAGGACGATCCGATGCAAAAAAGTATCTTTCATGCTGAGAAAACAATGGCGTTTAGCTGATGTGGTATCCATTTTCCTGCCTTTTTGGATCTTTCCCATGACATGTAAACGATCACAAATCATTCCGTTAACCAACAATTAACCTCTCTGCCATTTGTTGTTGAGTTTGCATATCGTCTTCTTTCAACAATGCTTGCAATTCGGCATCTTTAAATTTTTTCGGTTGACCTGGGCGTTCTTCGTCTTTGAAGTTGAAATTACAACATTTGAGTCATCTAAACCAATAACAACAAGCGTCTTACGTTTGGACATTGTTACCGGAAGTTTCCACAAGTATACGACAGCTTTTACTCGAGTTTTTCTTTTGGATAAGCAAGAAAATGTTCTTTATTTGGCTCGAAACTCGACATGTTTACCACACGAAAAAAATATGACGCTGACTCGAAAACGTTTAAATAACAATGGCATTTTGGAAGGTACTATCGTAACAACAAAATGAAGATATGAGACTGTGAACCAACCCTTGTTTCCAACTCCATCTCTTAAAAAAATTAAAAATTAGATTTAAATTGTTACAGTTCCAGCGCTAATTTTAACGCCCGCATAGGGTCCTGTTTTTTTTAAGTTTTTCACTAAGTTTTTTTAGATTTTAGATTTTTTTTGTCTTATATTTTACATTATTTATTACATTTATCGGGCCAATTAAATATAAAAATGTAATATGATTTTATTGCTAACAATTCAAGCGTTACAAAATGATATTGAGAACAAGGTATCGCGTTAAAATTAGTTTTTAATAACATTGCTTATGTGTTCAATGACAAAGCTTTTGTTCTTCGCTTAATCGCAATCATTGGAACAGAAGAAGAAATAGAAAAATAGTATACTTTAACATGTTTAAAGTATAATATTTTGTTTAACATTTTTACCGATTTTTTTATATTATTTAAATAAATGACTAGTAATTTTCCTATTAGATTAATAATTTCCTACAACTAAACTCAAAGAGATTTACAACTAAACACCAAATCACTTTTTTAAAGATCTCGACGCACGTTTCGCTAACCATGTTAGCATCATCAGGAGATTATTTAATCTAATTCTAAAACTTAACTATGTTCTACTTAGATGATAAACCCTGATTACTACCTACTCCCTAGGAAGCATACTACCTATCTAATGAAGCAAATAAAAAAAATGATTAAAGAAAAAAGAAAAAAATAAATAAGAAAAGAAAAAAATGAGCCGTGAAGTTTACTAGGCCTTACATAGAACAAATTAATCCTAGTTCATAATTTTCTTATATTTTTCTGTTTGAATGCTTTCATATGTATACAAAGCCCTATTGTTATTTACACTTTTAACCAGTCTTAAATTACTAATGTCTATATTGTGCTCATGTCCGATTCCTTGCTGAGCAACACTAGATTTGTTCCTTTCTCCCATATCTAATATGTGTTATTTATATCTCGTTAATATGGATCTTTTTGTTTACCCAATATACATTAGATCACAATCTTGATACAAATTTCGTACATTCCCACTTTTCATGTTGATTTACTTTATCCCTTGGATTACTCAGGACTTCTCTTAATTTATTATAAGGTTTTTACACAACCTTAATGTCCACTTTTTTCAAAATTTTGTTTAGCCCTCGTGTTAATCGGGCATCAAACGGTATTACTATGAATTTATTTCTGTTCTAATCCTTTGCGAAGTCGAAGATACTTTCAATAATTTTCTAAACTTATGTTTTCTAATTAATTTATCTACAATGTTCTTATTATAACCGTTAACTTCGGATAGCTCCCTAATTGATTTTAATTCTTTGTTATAATTATCTTTGTTTAAAGGAAAATTAATTAATCTATTTGCCATAAAATTTAAACTAGCCATCTTATTTTGGAAACTATGATTCGAATCGTTACGAATGTATCTGGAAGTGTTGTAAAATGTTTTTTATTAAAATAAAAAAAAATATTCAAAATCCTTTTTTACATGCTTCTTTTGATAGGTAATACGTTTCCTAGGTAGTAGGTAGTAGTAATTAGGGTTATCATATAAATAAAACATAGTTTAGTTTTAGAATTAGATGAAATCCTGATGATGCTAACATGGTTAGCATCCATCTCCTGATGATGCTAACATGGTTAGCGAAACGTGCATCGAGAGCTTTAAAAAAGTGATTTGGTGTTTAGTTGTAAATCTCTTTGAGTTTAGTGTTTCACACCAAAGGTTCCAACAGAAGAATTAAATTCTCTACAAATTAATTCTTGGTTCTTTTTTACCCCCTTTGGCATTTCTTTATAAAAATGTAACACAAGCTAAATCTTCGAAGAAATCTCCATCACTTTTGTCACCTTTCTGGCGACCGTCGCGTGTCAGATCGAAACAACTTGGTGATCTTAAAATGATAAAGTCAGTATGCATTTTCCACTTCCTCCAGCAAATCAACCAAGCGATATTGCAGGGATAGGAAGATCTGAGAACTCGAAGGGGCCAAGTGTGGATAATGCGCCAGGTGCGATAAAATCTGCCAGCCCAACTCGGCGGTCTGTTTCAGAGTACTTTTTGTTGCGCGGGCGTTTTAATTGAAGCAAAATGACAAAATCAAGACCTTTTTGGCGTGAGTGTTTAGTTTTGAGGTATATGTTGATCGCTCATTACTATTAACGTGCCATTTTCATGACTTTCAATTTCGTAGAGAGGATCCACTTTTCGCCACAGGTCACAATCTTATGCAGGTAGTTCTTTTTCATGTATCTGGAGAGCAACACTAAAATGTCTAATGTCAGTGGTAAGTTCATAGGTCACTCAACGACTCTCCTTTTGAATGTTTTTTAGTTGGGATAAACCTTTATAGAGCAAGAGCCCGTGAATGCCAGACCTTCGTTATTTTATTAAAACTGAAAGTTTTTCAGCGCATGCTTCCAACACAAGTGGAAAGTAACAGGTAGCAAAGGTGTATAAAATACCAACTTAAATTTATCAAAAAATAAAGCGTAATTTTCTTATATTTTTTTCGGAATAATACTAGAAATCGCGTCATCCATTGCCAGACACTTAATATCGTGGCAACCCTTTGCCAGACACCTTTAAACTTTAATAAGTTGTAACTGTACTTGTGTTATAGTATAAAAGTTGAATTTTATACATGTTACTTAGGTAGCTATTAGAAGATGTTTCTTCAGTAGCCAGACAGTTTTGACAGTTCTAACCCCTGGCCAGACAAACATATATGGTAGCTGTAGGTGCGAGCGCGAGGCAATATACATCCGAGTAGGTGCGAGTGAGATAGTGAGGTAGGGCTTCTGCGACTCAGTACATGATACATGTATTATATATTCTGACAAAAAAAGTTTAAAAGTGTCTGGCAAGGGGTTGCCACGATTAAGTGTCTGGCAATGGATGACGCGATCTCTAATATTATTCTGAAGAAAATATAAGAAAATTACGCTTTATTATTTGATAAATTTTAGTTGGTATTTTATACACCTTTGCTATCTGTGACCTGCTAAAGCCACGATGACCCGAACTTCGTAGCCCATCGTTCCTACCTATCTTGGAAGCATGCGCTGAAAAACTTTCAGCTTTTATAAAATTACGAAGGTCGGGAATTCACGGTCTCTTAGACTATTAGAAATTACTTGTAGTGTTACTCCGAGTTCCTGTCCAAGCTTTAACAGTCTATGACAAAGATTTCCTTCCATCAGTTATTCCATTTCTTCATGCTGCACTTTTTTAGCTATCCTGGGTGTTTTGCATCATTCAAGCAGATATATTTAGTTCGGAGTTACTAGAACCACTTCTTACGTACTGTACGTACTGTACGTTAAGTACTGTACGAAACAGTATAATCAGCTTGGCAAATCATATCTTGAGTTTATGCAGCATTTTTTTCGATTGAAAAGCGAAAAGAAGAATAAACATGATTTATTAATTATTTTTTTATTTCACAGATAATGTGACTGTTATAGATTCAAATTTATGTGCATTAACTGTCAAGGAAAAAATAATGTTTATTCTTTCAAGAATGATATTGAAATCTTACCTATTGGAACTTTTTCTTGGTGTTTCAGCTGCTGTGAAGCTTTAATGACGTGATATGTTACGTCACCCATTATCTCGGTACTTCCGTAGAAATTGCAAAGTTGATGGTTGTTTTCTTCGAAATGTTGATAGAACTCTTCGGCTAATGATATCGACAATGTTTCACCAGAGCAGACCCACGTTTTTAGTGATCTCAGTGCTTTTTTATCTTTCTAAAATCAAAAATAAATCTGTATACATCAATATTTGATGATATTTAATATACCAATATTAAATTGTTTTAGTTTTTGATAACGTGGGGATCAACCCTTAAATAGAAACTTTTGCCAACATTACACAATTAATAAATCTCTGGTCTAGGAGATTTTTTCTTTTATTTTATCGTATTTGCATATTTTAACTGTCATACTAGAACACTTGGATAATAATCTATAAAAGGTATCCAACTTTGCTCCCGACGTTTTTTTTTCAAAATTCAAGGATTTATTGTAAAAAACTGGTTATATATTTATGATTCAAAGTATTGTCTATCGTTGGCCACTAATTTCTTCCATCTTTCAGGCAGCATTCGAATCCGGCGTTGAAAAAACTGATTATCTTTTGAAGCGATCCACGAATCGATCCAATTTTTAACTTCCTCATAAGACCGAAAGTGCTGGTCAGCCAGGCCATATTCCATCGATCGAAACCAATGATAGTCAGAGGGAATAACGTCTGGAGAATAAGGTGGGTGGGGTAGGACTTCTCATTTCGTTTCCAAGTATGTTTTAGCCACTTTCGCAACACGGAGCCGAGCTTTATTATGCTACAAAATCACTTTATCGTGTCTTTCGCTGAACTGCGGCCGTTTATCTTTCAATGGTCGACTCAAGCGCATCAATTGTCTTAGATAATGATTCCCTGTAATTGTTTCAGACGGTTTTAACATCTCATAATACCCTACACCGAGCTGGTTTCACCAATTATAGATCATGGCCTTGGAGCCGTACATATTCGGTTTGGCCGTCAGCGTGGAATCGTGGCCGGGATTTTCCCCATTATTTTCGACACTTGGGGTTATTGTAATAAACCCATTTTTCCATTTCCCTTCCGTTTTTGAACGTCAAGCAACTGTTCACAACCAAACAAACGGCGTTCAACATCTTTCGGTTTCAACTCGTATGACACGATGCTTCTGGGTCATTCCCAGGTCTTTGAGGTGTTTTGAAATTGTTTATTGAGACACTCCCAACGATCTTACCAACTCTTCTTAACATTGACACGAGTCTTCACTAAGCAATACCTCTAATTCTTCATCTTCACAAACTTTTGCTCTTCCACCACTCTTGAAGCGTTGAAACCACTCACGACACGTTCTTTCACTCATAGCGGCCGCACCATATGTGTCTGAGAACATTCGATGAGCCTTCAACGGTCACCATGGCAAAAGTTCACGAATTGGGATTCGAATTGATCGACCACCCATCGTATTCACCAGATCTGGCTCCCAGCGACTTTTTTCTCTTTCCTAGGCACAAAATTGCGCTGGGACAACAGAGATTGTGACAGAATAAGGAGGCCATCACATTCGTAAACGACCATTTTATAGAACAAGATGTCAACTACTGTTTGGACGGATTAAAAAGTATTATATAACGAGGAGGAACATTACTCTAAAACTTATTTGAAGAATCTCCCAAGTTTTCAACATTATTTCATGTTATTGATTGAATTGTCCGTTACTTTGTGATAGTTCATTTTTTTAAAAAGGAATAAAACAATTTTTTACTTAGTTTTAAAATAGTGTTTGAGAGTATAAAATCGTTTTACGAAACTATAGTCACACAAATTTTGTTTAAAAATAAAAGTGATAGATAACAAAGTAAAAATTGTTTTTTTCCTTTTTATTATTTCATGTGTTTTATTAATTCTAATTAAGTTAACTTATATCGCTGTTATTTACCTGTAAGCTCAAATAGATTAACAAACTCCTAAGCAGCGACGGAACTAATACCAGTCGTTCAATCTGAAAAAAAACGAAAAGAAAAATTAAATATTGAAGTTTTTTCCTTACGCGTCAAAAGCGAATAACCGAAGGGATAGGAAGAAAAATAACCTTTCAAAGCATCATTTATTATAATCTTTCTGAAGAAGTTTTCCGAAGGTTAAGCCTGTTCGATGTAAGAAAGTCGTCAAACAACGTTCGTTTTCCTTTCGTGTCGACAAAATGAATATGCTAAAAAGTCTCTCGGTTATTGTGTCGGGTGGATGCGGGAAATTAATGATCTGAAGTAGGATTTTTCCGGTTTGGTTTTGTGTTTTTCTTTTGGAAAAAATAACGTTCATTTACTGTTGGGTTGAAACAAAAGCTTGTTCCGTTTTTGGTGGTGGATGGGTTTACTAGGCTAATTGAAAAGTTCGCGGAGCAACACCTATAGAACAGTAAAAGTTCATATGAACATATGTAAAGTTTCAAGTCGATCTGTCAGTTCATTCGTACAAAAACAGCAGTTTTAAGGAAACGTATCAATTTAATTTTTTAAAATGGAAAATATTGAAAATCGTGCAGTACTTAAATTCTTTGTAAAAAAAGGAAATGGAAATTTATAGTGCAATGGTAAATGTATTAAGGAAGTATGCTCTTTCAAAAACAATGGTTTGCAAGTGGGCAAGTAAGTTTCAACGTGGTCGTACAAGCCTGGATGATGATCCTCGTTCTGGACTTCCAGTAAGTGCAACTACTGAACAAATAACTAATTCTATACATGATATGATTATGGACGAAAGACAACTGACTTTGAGTCAAATTGCTAAGGCCATGGAGATCTCAACTGAATGGGTGTTTCATATTTTTAAAAAGGAATTGGGCTTGAGAATACTATGTGCAAGATGGATGCCGCATTTGTACAATTCTGATCCAAAACGACTTCGAGTAAAACTTTCTAACAAACATTTGAATCTTTTGTGAAAGAATAAAACAGAGTTTAAGCATCTTTTTTTAACTATGGAGGAGACTTGGGTTTACCATTATGTTCCTGAACTGCGACAGCAAACCGCAGATTGGATTGAAACAGCAAAGTGGTAAAACATTATGCAAAAGGCATTTTAATAATTGATTTTTGGATCGAGTGTATGAAAAAATTCGCTAGAAAAGATCTGGTTTAGTGAAGAAAAAAAAATGTTTTCATCAAGACAATGCACCGGCTCACAGAGGTGTTCTTGCAATGGCCAAATTGAAGGAGTTAAACTATCAATTATCAGAGCATCCACCATATTCACCAGATCTGGCCCCCTCTGACTTTTATCTCTTCCCAAACCTCAAAAAATGCTTAGTTGGCAAACTGTTTTCATTAAATGAAGAAGTTATACAAGCCGTAGATGAGTATTTTAAAGGACTACCAGAAAATCACTTCAGAAATGGAATAAATGAATTAGAGAACCATTGGAAAAATGTATTAAGCTTTTATTAACTTCGCCTGTATATATATATATATATATATATATATATATATATATATATATATATATATATATATATATATATATATGAAACGGAATCTTTGATCATCCTTCAAAACGCCCAAAACACCCCCTACAAAAACCCACTTCAAAACGCCAGATTAAATTAAAACTTTCCACACTTATCAAAGACCGATGACAAGGCAATAATTTAATAAGTTTGTCCCATTATCCTGAACAGGATCGTCAGGATTAAGGATCTGCTTTCGGAGAGAGCCTGAGACACGGTTACAACGCCCAAGGAAGACAATAGGTGCGCAAATTACCCACTCCCGCCAAGGGTAGGTAGTGACGAAAAATAAATTCTAGTTTAGAAACTAAAAAAACACGCTTTTATAGCAGATCTATCTATAGCTATCTATAGCTAGATAAAGTGATGAACGAGACAATTAATGTGTCATTTTAAAAAAGCGTGGGGTGCTTTGTACCATATTTTCATACTAACTCTACTTAACGAAACGCTCCTGATGGAATATTTATAACAACTCACATCGAGTACCTCAGGCTTTTTTCACAATGACACATTAATTTTTTCGTTCATCACTTTATTCTTATACTAAAAATTTCTTTTTTAATTTTTAGATCGGTTTACCATTAAAGCGTATTTTTAAACAGTAATTTATTTCAACTTGAAACATTTTATCACTTCCGCTGCGCGAAGTTTTCAATTAGCCTAATACATAGCAAAATCGAAGTGTTTACTTCTACTTCATACATACATGTAAAGTTTTGATGGACGAAAATATGCCATGTGTACAGTGAGGGTTCTGTTAGTTTAACAAGCTGTAAATGGCTCAGAAACTTTCGTAAAAACAATTTTAATCTTAACAATGCATCACGTGGTGGACGATTGACCGAGGCTGACGGCAACGAAATATTGGGGCTAATTGAAAGTGTTGAGCCTTGAACAACTTGAACAAGCAACCAGTCAAGAGTGAATATTTTTTCCATCATAACTTCGCAACACTTAATTCTTGTAGTAATTGTATTTTGTAAGGATAAATTTTTTTTTATTCTATTTTGGACTGAGCGTCTAGACATGTTATGATTTAAAGCTAATTGTTGCACAGAAACCTTACCATTGTCTAGTACATCAATTAAAACATTCAACTGATTTTCGTCATTAGGTTTTTGTTTTTGGTCTTCTTCATTTTGGACGATTTTTAATGCTGCCTATATCATTCAATCTTGGCACCGTTTTTGAAACTGTGGACTTAGTGATGTTGTTGACAAGACCTTTGTGAGGACAAACAATGAGGAATTGAAGGAATATACGACAACTATCGGAGTAAAACAAGGATGTGTGCTGAGTCCATTGTTATTCTCGATTGCAATAGATGAAGCGTTAAATGAAGCAAAGATAAGGTTGAAAACATTAAAATTGGGACACTGGAAATTGCAACAGATTGACCGACCAGACTGACCGAATTGATGTTTGCAGATGATATGGCCATAGTAGCGGATATAGAAAAAAACCTTCAACAGAACTTTTGAACGAAGAGCTGACAAAAATAAACTTGAAAATTATTATACACAAGACATGTATGATCATATCCAAAGAAAACAAAAAACATAATATACAATTAAATGGAAAGCTAATAGAACAAGTGAAAAGCTACAAATACGTAGGATCGACAATCGAGAGCAAACGAAGAATGGAAGGAGAAATAAACGATAGACTGATAAAAACCAGAAAAATCTTTAACATAATGAAGACAACTTTCCTTGGAATAAAAGAAATACCAAAGAATTTTGACAGAAAGACGGAACAGTGACGGACTTGACGGTAAGACAACAGTGATTAAAAAGGTAATCTGATCAGCAATAATGTACAGTAGCGGGACATGGACTCTGACATGGACTCTGACTGATTTCTGAGGAAAATAAAGAACCAAACAAGAAGAGACAGAATCAGAAATCAAGTAATTAAAGAAAACCTACAGATTGAACCCATAAACGATAAAATAGCAGAAGGACTCACAAAGAGAGTGAACAAAGCGCCAGTTTAAGGAAAGAACTGTAAACAAAAGTCATGAAGAACATGGAATCATGGGATAAGAGACGAAATGGAGAGATATGTATAGAAGAAAACTTCAACTCCAAGCGCCTGACACCTAACGGTATAGGATTAAGTAATTAAGTAATTAAGTAATTAATAAAGGTATAGGATTAAGTAAGTAAGCAAGTAAGTAAGTTAGTAAGTTAGTAAGTAAGTAAACAAGTAAGTAAACAAGTAAGTAAACAAGTAAGTAAGCAAGTAAGTAAGTAAGTAAGTAAGTAAGTAAGTAAGTAAGTAAGTAAGTAAGTAAGTAAGTAAGTAAGTAAGTAAGTAAATAAGTAAGTAAGTAAGTAAGTAAGTAAGTAAGTAAGTAAGTAAGTAAGTAAGTAAGTAAGTAAGTAGTAAGTAGTAAGTAGTAAGTAAGTAAGTAAGTAAGTAAGTAAGTAGTAAGTAGTAAGTAAGTAAGTAATTAAGTAGTAAGTAGTAAGTAAGTAAGTAAGTAAGTAAGTAAGTAGTAAGTAGTAAGTAAGTAAGTAAGTAAGTAAGTAAGTAAGTAAGTAAGTAAGTAAGTAGTAAGTAGTAAGTAAGTAAGTAAGTAAGTAGTAAGTAGTAAGTAGTAAGTAAGTAAGTAAGTAAGTAAGTAAGTAAGTAAGTAAGTAAGTAAGTAAGTAAGTAAGTAAGTAGTAAGTAGTAAGTAAGTAAGTAAGTAAGTAAGAAGTAAGTAGTAAGTAAGTAAGTAAGTAAGTAAGTAAGTAAGTAAGTAAGTAAGTAAGTAAGTAAACAAGCAAGCAAGCAAGTAAGTAAGTAAGTAAGTAAGTAAGTAAGTAAGTAAGTAAGTAAGTAAGTAAGTAAGTAAGTAGTAAGTAGTAAGTAAGTAAGTAAGTAAGTAAGTAAGTAGTAAGTAGTAAGTAAGTAAGTAAGTAAGTAAGTAAGTAAGTAAGTAAGTAAGTAAGTAAGTAAGTAAGTAAGTAAGTAAGTAAGTAGTAAGTAGTAAGTAAGTAAGTAAGTAAGTAAGTAGTAAGTAGTAAGTAGTAAGTAAGTAAGTAAGTAAGTAAGTAAGTAGTAAGTAGTAAGTAGTAAGTAAGTAAGTAAGTAAGTAAGTAAGTAAGTAGTAAGTAGTAAGTAAGTAAGTAAGTAAGTAAGTAAGTATCCCTAATTTTGGATGACTTTTAATGCTGCCTGTATCTTTGAATCTTTTCGCCGTTTTTGAAATTATTGGCTTAGGTATGTTTTTATTCGGATATACTTCATTAAATACTCGACAAAGTACCCCAACAATTCTTAGTATTTCAATAATTTTTCTTTCAGTTAAATGTATATTAGTATATAGTATATAAATGTATATTAATATATAAATAGTATATTAGTTTCATATAAAAATTAAAAGAAGTTTTAAATTTACAAATTGACGTTAAAAGTTGTCAAGTGTAATCAAATCATTTATCATCCATTGTTTCATAGCCTACTAAATGAAAAATATATTTACTCTAAAACAGACCGAAATAACTTTTAACCATTTTTTAAAATGTATTTTGAAAAATGAACCATACAATATTTACCTCGTTGAATTCAGAAAAAATGCTCTTTTCAACAATGCCAAATTCAAGTACTGTTGTTATTTAAAAAAAACACAAGTTTGCCTTGGATTTCAAATATGCAACAAGAAAAAAAATGAAAACATACCCAAAAAGTGGCAAACATTTCTTGATGTTTGAGTGCAACATTTCATTAAATAATCTCAAAACATTCTCGAGATATCCATACATAATAGCGACCCTGTATGTGGTGGCCATGTTTTCTAACATCTATTTATTAAATTATATTTTTTGGTTTTTCTCTTTCTAAACCAAAAGTTTTATTTTATCAACTAAGTATTTGGAAAAATTTTACCTGATATTCATCGATCAAATCGACCAATCTCTCTGGATCTTTTGTAAGCGCTTTTGGCACCACCAGCACAGCCAAACCATTGATCAAAGGTCCCCAAATTTCGCTGACACTATCCACAAATGTCAAAGCAGTCTTGAACACGCACACTTTCTCACTTGTACTGTACGGAAACCTCTTAAACTGCCATTGAAGTCGATTCAGAATGACCTTGTGTGGTAATCTAACACCTGAAATAAAACACGATTATTAAAAATAAGCGATAAACTTACAAGATAATCGTTGATACCTTTTGGTATACCCGTACTACCAGAAGTGTACAAGACAATGGCAAGATCGTCTTTACTGTGACGTAATAGCTCGCTTTCTTGTAGAGTGTTGTCAGATTGATGGGAACTATTTTGCACCAAATCGATGAAAGAAGTTTTGAAAGTGTTCAAATAGTATGGAGAATCTGTAATAAAAAGAAAATAATTAAACTTAAAATGTAACTAATTGAAATAATAGGTGTTTCGGTTAATTATGTCGATGTTGCTAAAATATGGTGTTACTAACACATTTGTTGATATAGACTAATGACGTGTATAGCGTTTTGGAGAGTAAACATATCAAAAGCCAGTTTGTTTGCTGGGAAGTTCAATATCTTTCTCTCATTTGAGGACGACGACTGTCGAACGAGTCGACTAACTGGACGAAACGACTGTTGAAAGTTATCGATTGTTGGTTGAAGCTTACGGTGAACATGCTCTAACCCAAAAAACTTATGAATAATCATTTAAATGCTTAGTGGTAATTTTAATATAAAAGGAAAGAAGCGTCCAGGACAACCGAGAAAGTTTGTAGGTGCAGATTTGCAAGCATTATTCGATGAAGGCTCAAGTCATACGTTGAAACACTTGGCAGAAGCATCGAATGTTGTCTATTCTACCATTTCCAAATGTCTACACGCATTGGGAAAGATTCAGAAAAAAAGAAAATGAATTCCATATGAATTGAAGGAAAGAGACATTAAAATTTTGCTTACCAGACAGAAAAGAAAAGGATTTTTGCATCGAGTTGTGACAGGTGGTGAAAAGTGGATCTATTTAGACAACCCAAAGTGCAAAAAATCACTAGTAGACCCAGGCCAGCCTTTAACATCACAACCAGTGTGCAATACGAAAGTTGCTGTTTATGTATCCGAAATAATAAATAAAATCGAATATTAAATCATTGAAAATGGTTTTATTGTTTTTCAAAATATTCTCCGCGATGATCGATACACTTTTGCATGCGATTGAACCAATTTTCATAGCACTTTTTCCATTCCGATTGAGGTATTTCCGAAAATTACGTTTTGAACATATTAACTGCTTCCTCTGGCATCGAAAATCGTTGTCCACGTAGTTTATTCTTCACGGACGGGAACAAAAAGAAATCATTGGGTGCCAAATCAGGACTGTACGGCGGATGACTCATCAATTCGATGTTTTGACCGGTCAAATATTGAGTTGTTCGGTTCGATGTGTGAAAGATCGCGTTGTCATGGTGAATTATGCTCCAATTGGAAAAAATAACAGTAGAAAAAATAATTGCAATCTAAAATGTCCATCGACGTAATAATGCCATAAAACATGGTAGGGGGAAAATCATTTTTATGAACGTCTAGGAGGGCAATATAAGTTTAATAACGCTAACCATTCAAGTCTAGCTGGTCATTTAACAAAATATTCAAATTTTTCCTTTTGTTGATTTCTAGGCTCTCTAAAAATTTAATTTTTTTTTTGGATTTATTCTCATTATGTAACATTTTAAAATTATCATTGAAAGTATGCTTTTCTAACATTAAGTGGTTAACATAATGAGATTTATTTTGTTGTTTAGTGTAACTTCTTTTATGTTTGTTGAACATAGTAGAGAAAGATGTTCCTGTTTGTCCAACATATATTTTTGGACACGATTTTGGCACAACTGAGTGCGGAGTTATATAAACTTCTGATTTATACAGTTTATTTGTTTGACTTTTATTGTTTTAATGAGTTGTTCTATACAATTGTTTCTTTTAAAAGCAATATTTATATTGTTTGTTTTGGATAAATGTCTCGACACTAATTTGGTAAGTTTTCCCGTAAATGTAATTGTTTTGAACGCTGCATTTTTGATATTATTGACGGGATATATTAAATTAATGGCTATATTATAACTTTTTATTCATTATTTCATTTATAATGTTTAGGTCCTATCCGTTATTTACTGCGATCTGATTGATAACCTTCAATTCTTTATTATAATTTTCAATTGACATGGTATATTCTATTGATATTATGGTATTTTCTATTGACACTGTATAGAAGAGTTAAATGCTGCCATCTTTTGCGAATAAAGATGACAAGATTTATTATGTATAACTAAATCTGTATTTTTCATAAATCATCACGGTTTATAAAAAATTGCAAAATCAGTAATAGCTAACCTAACCTAACGTAATCTAACCTAACCTAACCTAATGTTAGAAAAGTAACATTTTATAATGTTACATAATGAGAATAAATCCAAAAAAAATAAATCTTTTAGAGAGCCTGTTAGACTTGTTATGACCAGTTAGACTTGAATGGTTCCCCGTTATTAAACTTATATTGTCCTCCGAGACGTTGACAAAAAAATTTGTGAATTTCCCCACTATCATGTTTCATGGTATTATTAGGTCGATGGACACTTTAGGTTGTAATTACTTTTATCACTGTTAGTTTAGTATAGTTTGTATTTGAAAAAGGCACTGTGGGTCGAAACAATTGCTATACATACAATTTTAAGTATAGTGGAAATTTTAGATTTTAATCTTTACATTTTAATCTTTACTTATTTATTTAAAATGATTTTTCATCAAGTATCGCCTATCTCAGTTTAATTTATCAATTAAGACCAAAGGTATTCTATTAGCATTTTCTTATAGAGTTCACCATTAACAGTAATACGATTTCCATCACCATCTTTTATCCCATTCGTTTATCATGGATTCTTTTGTAATGAATTAACACTGAACATAGCAGTCTATGATTAAAAATTTTGATTTCAAACCGTGTTGCCACTATTGCATTTTCAATGTCCTGACACTCTTATTAGAGAACAATTTATATATCAACTCAAAGCACCCATGTCTGTTTTTAATACAATAATTTATTAGATATTTATTGAAATACTATTAAAATCATTGAAACGTAGGCCAGGTTGAATACGATTAAATATCTTTCATGATATTTAATAATTAAATTCTCAATGATTATCTAGGAGAATAAATTTTAAACAAAAAATATCGTTTGATTGGAATAAGAATTAATTTTCCTTGACTTTAATACAAATATATATCTTTTTTGAAATAATATTTAAGGCCATAACAATTATGTTTATGATAGTTTCAAACGGAATACGAATATAATCACTTGTTTAACAAAGCATTATGACGTTTAAAACTTCTTCAAGGTAAGAAAAAATGTGAAAATTAATATTTACTTTACATATATTATTCTATGCAGAATATTCTATGCTTTCTATGCTATTCTATTGCTATTCTATGCTTTACATATATTATTCTATGCATTTTTTTATATTACTTCCGGTTTTATTTTCCTGATTTAACTTATTGTAATTTTTGTATATATATATATATATATATATATATATATATATATATATATATATATATATATATATATATAGGGCTTCCTAAAGCTCCAATCCTTCGTCCACTAACCGCTGAACCCGGACGTTTATTTCAGGAACAAACGGTTAACGGTGTTCTGGCAGAAAAAAACCCAGGTCGCGTCTGCAGTTGCAACTACCGGCAACCTGGTCGGCGTCTGTTCACCCAGAGGATGCAGCCGTACCAGTGGAAACACTGCACCTATAAGCTTATAAGCAACCATGACTCGTGCAAGTAATAACAATGATACCCCAGGTGGTAACCAATCCACCCGTCGATAGACGGCAAACGGGTGTTCGGATTCTGCGGAACCTGGACTTTCACGATCTCAAAATAAGTCGGAGCTTTCCAGCAAATTTCCACATAAAACACCTACATATATTGGCACCTTCAACATCATTACCTGATCCTACCTGGAAAGTTTCACAACCTAACTTCAGAACTTGACACGCAAAAGATACTTGTACTTGCCCTATAAGAAACACGCATCACAGGACAAGGTAGACTATAGGAACTATCGCATACTTAAAAGCAGGACAGACAAACAAGTCGCCAGGGGCCCTCTGCTTCTGGGCACGGCCTTTGTGGTACATAAAGGGATTGTTAACTCTATTAAGGAAATCACGCCCATAAACAATAGACTAATGACAATGTGCATACAGTGTGCCAATAAAAAATACACCATGATCAACGTACATGCCCATATAAACGGAGACAACAAGAGAAACCCCAAGCCTACAGAGAATTTCTGGGCAACACTAGAGAAGGTAATGGCAAAGGCCCCAAACAATGACGTCAAAATTTTACTGGGCGACTTTAACGCACAAATCGGCAGAGAAAAAATCCATCAGAAAATAGTAGGCAAATTCCCCGATCAGAAATTTACCAATAAGAGACTCATTGAACTATGCCAACAGAATAACCTTAAGATCATGTCAACATCCATAAGAAAACCTCCACGAAAACAGAAGACATGGAGATCGCCTATACAACAGATTGGAGAATTTCAGAGAGACCGCGTTGCAATCTCATACCCACAACAAAGAGAAAGCCAAGATGTCCAAGTCCGCAGGGGCGCGAACATTGACTCAGACCCTACCTAACACGAATCAAAGTCAAGTTCTCCCCAAGGAGAATTCATCACAAGAAAGCAGATCTACAGAAATTCGACACAAAAAAGATCCAGGAGTCCAACATAACAGAGGAATTGGAAAAGGAACAGGTAGATACATGGAAAAAATTCCACAAAATAATTACACAAAAGGCACAGGAACTGATTCCATTGAAAAAGAACACAAAACACCCTTGATGGGACTCGGAATGCGAAAGTGCATTGCAGCGACACAAACGCGCATTTCAGGAGTACAACAGTAAAAAATCCTCGGAAAGTCAACAGCTTTTTGACGTGACTAGAAAATAGACCGCAAAGGTTATCTGGCAAACTAAGAGGAAGTACATGAAGGAACAACTAGACTATATAGAGGAGAATTTCCGCAATTATAACACGAGAGACTTTTATAGGACTTTTGCAAGAGAAATTCGTGGATACACACCACAAAATCTTTGCTTCAGGAAGCGGAATAGGAGATTAGCTCTAACCAGTCAGGAGAATTGTCAGGAGCTGGCACACTATTTCTCTGATCTCCTCAATTGCCCCGAACGCGACACAAGATTCCCAAGGGAAAATTGTATGCATACTCAGTCAGAATCACCACCACCAACATAGGAAGAAAGTTTGCAACAAGTTTGCACAATCGTCCATCTGAAAGCAATATCAATCAAATTGTTCAAGTATTATAAGAAACTGGTTTGGTGGAAGATAAATTAAGAGCAATATATAATCTTAAAGATTGTTCATAAGAGGATATTGATTTAATACGTCCAATTATAGGCTGATCCACAGGCACATACGCAAACTCAAGAATAACAGGTCATTCGGTGAAGATGGTATCACCGCTGAAGTATTGAAAAACGTCGGACCAAATTCACTGCAGGAACTTACGCAAATTATCACGAACATTTGGCAAACAGAAAAATTTCTAGATGAATGGAAATGTGCTCTTATCCACCCGCTGCACAAGAAGGGAGACAAAACAGATATGAACAACTACAGAGGAATCTCCTTACTACAATTCACTTACAAAATCCTCTCAGCATACCTTCTCCAGAGAACACCAGAACAATTAGAACACAAAATTGGCGAGTACCAGGCAAACATTCACCCTGGTCGCTCATGCACTGAACAAATATTTAACTTAAAAACAATACTGAAATACCAAGCTATCAGGAACGTCCCAATCATCTGCACGTTCGTGGACTTCAAGAAAGCATACGACTGCATCGACCGAAAATCTTTAGTCAACAACCTAGAAGAACAAGGACTCGACCCCAAAACACTACGATTGATCAAGCAGACACTAACTGACACAACCTGATTAAAACTGGAGTACGCCAAGGAGATGGGTTATTCCCATTCCTCTCTCAACTCTACAACACAGTAATCAAACCAGAAGTACTATACGCAAGCGAGATACTTACACTTCATTCAAAAAGCGGCATAGAAAACATACTAAAAGAAGAACGCAAAATTATGAGGAAAATTCTCGGCCGAAAACTGACAGAGGAAGGATACAGACTACATTCTCGAAAGACCACAGAGAGAATGCCCAACGTAGCGGCGGACATAAGAAAAAGAAGGTTGAAATTCTATGGTCATATTAGTAGACTCCCACCGACAAAACTCACCAATAGAATTCTTACATACATTCAAGGAGTCAAGTCAACAGTACCATGGATCACACAAGTCAGAGCTGATCTGGGAAAGGCACAAATGTGTCCGACAGAGATTGATGTTAGAAGAACGTACAGAAACAAAATACATATACGTTCCACATTCAAAATCAAACATCATTTCACGAACGCCATATTTGCCAGATATAGGATCATGTGACTTTTTCCTTTTCCCTTGATTGAAAAAACCACTTCGTGGGCACCGTTTTGAGTTCATAGAAGCCAGAAAGAAGTCAAGTCTGTTGAGTTCATAGATACCATAAGCGATTTAGCTGGCCGCTTTGCAGGACAAACCAGAAATCGAGGATAAATTCTTTTCCGACAAATGGAAAAAGTCTATTGCATTGAGAGGAGATTACTTTGAAACAGACAAAAAAAATTGTATAAATATAACGCATATTTGAAATTGACCGGTTCTATTAAATCTTGAGTAAAACATAGGTGGCATTGTGAATTTGTTTAGGTCTAGTGTCATTTTAGAAGTGTAATATACGACATTTATAAAAATGGAGTCATACACAATACAACAACGCGTTAATGTTTTTAGAAAATTACGTGATATTTGAAGTTTGCACAATCGTCCATCTGAAAGCAATATCAATCAAATTGTTCAAGTATTATAAGAAACTGGTTTGGTGGAAGATAAATTAAGAGCAATATATAATCCTAAAGATTGTTCATAAGAGGATATTGATTTAATACGTCCAATTATAGGCTGAAGACCCAGAAATTTCCATTAGTCGACTTTCACGATAATTTGGACTCATTGAATCCATACCATGGCGTATTTTACGAAATAATTTAGCACTAAAAGTATATAAGATTTAAATAACACAAGAACTAAAGCCGCTGGAACATTCAAAAGTTGTGCATTTGTCAACTGGATCCAAGAACTAACAGATGATTTTTTGATGGAGCTACACCTCACTTTGCTAATGAAACAATTGATTTATTGAGAGAAAAATTTCCTGGACGAGTTAGGTCCAGGTCCATTAGAACAATCCACAATCGAATCCTGAACTAAAAGAAGGAACTAAAAGAGTGAACGTCTGTGGAGCTGCAAGAGGTGCTCATTTGGCATATATTGTTTTTCCTGATCAACGCAAATTCTGGGTTTTATTCAAGACTTAAAGAAAACGCGCAATTTGAAAAGCCCTTTATAAATACTTTGTGTTTTACATAAAAAGTCACCTTACTTTTTGATCGTAATAGTATATCGACAACGCCAACACGTAAAATTTCAATTACATAAATTTATGAACCTCTCGAAGCATTAGAAAATTCTACCGGTAATTACATTACGGTTTATTATACTTTTGCAATATAATTTAGTATTTTTTAAAGATCTCAAGGCAAAGAGTTTTAAGAAATAAACATTCAGTTTGAGAGAATTAATGGCTTGTTTTATGCAGTGATACTTTACGTCTGTTTAGCAATCGAAAACAGGCGTAGATGAAAGAACGGTTAGTGAATGTTAGATATAACTTCAAGTCACCTTTTTTACGTTTTTGTTATAATTAATTAAATTATAATTATAATTCTTATTCTCTTAAAATGTGTATTAGTATACTTAAATCAATTTTCTTCAAGACTTGCTAATCATAAAACAGCGAGAAGAAATCAGAAAATCTCAGAGAAAATGTTTCAGAAAATCTCGAGTTTTCTTCATGTCCATTTTTTCATTTCCGTTAAGGCATCAGGTTCAATAGAACCACTCCAGATTTGTTCCGATTCTGAGCTATTATTTTCATTCCCTGTATTATTTTCCCTCCCTTTAATCTTATTTTGATTATTCTTTTTAACCAGATTTTTCTTGGTTTACCTCTCTTTCCTTTTCTACTCTTTTCTGTTTCGATTACCTTTTTGTATAGTGTCTGTGGGTTTATTCGAATAATATAATCATACCAGTTCTGTTGTCTTTTTTTTACTTTTGTGTGATTCATTCATGTTTTGTCTTGACTGCCATTATCCTTAAGCCAGCTACAAATAATCCGGCAGGTCTCTTAGATGAGACTGAACCATCCGACTGAAGACTGGGCAGTGGATGAACTGTCAAACCCCTAAACGTCCAAGTATATCTAGTGAACTTCTCAGTCTCATCCATGGCCTTCACTGATGACGGCACTCTAGCACTTTGTGGTTTGGCAGTCACTTTGTATATTTATATACATACGCTCATGAGGCCGTCTTTCAATCGGATTGTTCAGTTTCAAGTGCCAGGCCGCCAGATCGTGTGTAGCTGGCTTAAGGTATTTCATTTCTACATCAAATTTAGAACCATTTTTCTCAAAAAACTTAATATCTTCATTGTTCTTCAGATATCTTTATCAAATAATTAAACAATTAACAAACCTTTAAAGATTGAAGATGTTGAAGTATTGTTAGAATATTGAAAAATAATAGTAACCTTCATTACTGAAAGAAACTATTTCACTTCACCTCTTTGGTCGTGTCAATATACTTGACTTACCTTCATCAAAAATAACCATAACAGGTTTGGATTCTCTGATGATGTGCTCGATTCTGGATCCAGGAAAAGCATGATCCAAAGGTAGGTAAGCACATCCAGCTTTCCAAATAGACAACAATGCAATCACAAGGCTATAAAAAAAGAGAAAAACAAACTTATTAACACAGTAAACTCGATGAGATTTACCACTAAACACTAAATTACGTTAGTTGACTTCGCGACACGCGTTTTGCTAACCATGATGGCATTATCAGTAGATGATTCAATGGATTGAATGCGTGTGACGAGAAGAATGATAATATTCGACGAGGAGTTAAAAAATATGATTTGGTGTTTAGTAGTAAATCTCATCGAGTTTAGTATGTCACACCAAAGGTTATATTAAAAGAATTTATGTACACAGTGTTATCAAAATTATAATTTTGAATAATAATAAAGAATATTTAATTAAAATTATAGCAAAAGTTGGTCTTAATCAATTTCCTGGGTTTTCTTTGTCAGGTTGAGAATTTTTTGCGCAACCCTCGTAAAAGGTCTTGAAAATTAAGCAGTTTTTTTAATTCTTCAATAAAAGATAGAATTACAGAATTTGCGTAGATTTCAAAAAACTTTTTGAACATCACCATTTCTTGCAATAACTCGCACAGGAATTTTTTTCTCTCAATAAATCAATTGTTTCATTAGCAGAGTGACGTGTAGCGCCATCCTGTTGGAACCACATATCCACCAAAATCAATATTATTCAATTCAGCCCACAAAAATCCAGTTAAAGTAATCCAATTGACAATTCCACGACATCCAGTAACTTTAGTTCCTTTGTTATTTGAACCTTATATGCCTTCAGAGTTAATTATTCATAAAATATGCCATGTTGTGGATTCACTGAGCCCAAATTGTTCTCAACGTCGACTAAGAGAAATTTCTGGGTCTTTAACAACACTTTTACGTACCAAATCAATATGCTCTTGTGAACGACCATTACAAGTATATATTGCTCTTTTTTGTCTTCCACCGAACCAGTTTCTTAAAATGTTTAAACAATTAGATTGATAGTGCTTTCAGATGGACGATTGTGCAAACCGTAAATATCACGTGATTTTCTAAAAACATTTTCACTGTACGGTCATTTTCATAAAATAATTTTTATTTTGTCATTATTTTCATTATTCATTATTTTATTTTGTTTTTATAAATGTCATACATTACACTTCTGAAATGAGACTGGACCTAGGCAAATTCTCAACGCCATCTGTGTTTTATTTAAAAATAAAAATAACGCTCTGTTTGAAAGACCCATTAAAACCCATTAGAGATTTTTGTATCAAATAAATATTTTTTTTATCTAAAGAGCCGAACGAACTTATATACTAAGTTCAAACAACAAGAGGTGTTCTTACCTGTCGCTGGGATGTAAATTTACAGCAATTATATAGTCGCCATCTTGATTTCTGGGCAAGTTCTTTGAAACAATTATATCACGAATACCTCTGGCTAATTTGTTGGTAAGTCTGTCGATTTGCTCATACGTATGTTGCCTTGTAGAATCATTTTCTATTAAAATAAAAACAAAAATAATGCTTCCGATTTCTATTTAACAGCCCGTATCATTCATTTTACCTTTAAAAATTAAAGCAGTCTCATTTCCGGAAGGTCCACCGGCCACATTCTCAAATAACCGATGAAGAAAATTCGGATTCAATGTCCTGGTGGGACCTTTGATGATGGACAGCTGTGGTATGGTACCCATATCTTTAAAACACCAAAAAAAACATATAATAGATTCAAGGTGAGAATTATTCTTCAAATTAAAAATAAATCTCTGTTGATTATGATTAATGACCATGGCTTATGTATTTGAAATGATTTAATAGCCTCAAGAACGAATTGGAGAGCCAGTCCGTAATACATGGTGAGGCAAAATAATATAGTTAAATATATATAATAATAATAAATTTAACAAAGATAGTCTCCTTTGTTTTATAATCTTTTTCGCGATTTTTGTTTAAAGAATGCATCATCAGGGCATCCATCGGGAAAATTTATCAATTAATCAACATGAATGCGTTGCCCGTGAAGAAGAGGGGGAGGGGGGTGGAATATATAGATAAGTTTACAGAAACTTTGACTGGACGACACATGTTTTCTTATAAGATATAAATTGTTCAAGACCTGTTATTATATATATTTATGACAGCTTAAGGCCAGAAACTGGTCTTCATTCACCATCCAAAACGCCATCAAGCGTCTCCCAAGACTGGGCCACGAACGGTGTCGTACAGTCTGACTGTTGCGAACGTTTACCACAGGCATGGATGTGAACGTTTACCACATGGCATCATCGGCAAGTTATTGCACCCACCATTTGACATAGTCGATTTATATGGTCATAACTTTAGTCGTTAATTTAATCTTCAGGAGTTCAGCTTATGGTCAGAAACCGGTGGTGGGAGACGTTTGATAATAAGATAAGATAATAAGAAATAAGGGGCTTTGGGGAGCGGATGAATGAATTGCAAAGCACTGATGAACTTTCTTTGCTTTTTAATATATATTATGTTTATACACATGACCATTTAGATCAAAACGAGCTGCATGGCTCATTATTAACTTAGTTTAAGAATGCGTTATAGTATTCTAATCGCTTATTATTATATACATACATACATACATACATATATATATATATATATATATATATATATATATATATATATATATATATATATATATATATATATATGTAGTGTTAGATTTTCTGAGACTGCGTCCAATGAGACAGCAGTAGCTGAGTGTCATCACACCCCAATCGTTAGGTTCCACAATCTCATGAGGAACACACAACGACCTGCGTCTCTACCTAAATGAACATTTTTGTTGGTTGCTTGACCGGGAAGGAGCCCCACCTATATCAACTGGATGACATATGTTTCGTCTCTCAAGGTTCAGACTCATCGCCGACCAATACCATACCATCAAGAATAGGGAGACTCTATCCACAGCCAACAACCCATGTTTTCGCCGACTTCCCGTCGCATGGCGTATATATGTAGTGTTGGATTTTCTTGGACTGCGTCCAATGAGACAGCAGTAGCTGAGTGTCATCACACACCCAACCGCTGGGTTCCACAATCTCATGTGAAGCCCGTTTTAATCTAAATGATCAAGTGTATAGATAGAATATTCCCTCCCCTCACCCATTGAAAAAACGTCATTAAATCCAATTACAGTTACAGTATGGTACAGTATTAATGCTCAAAATGACATTGAACCATATTTTTTTGAAGACAACAGTGGAAATGCAGTTACAGTCAACAGTGAACGTAAATCAAAGAAGACTCCTCATAAAAACATACAACCTCACAAGAAACTACCAACTAACGTCAATGATCGGAACCCTACTCCTAAGCAGAAGGTGTTTCTTCAAGAAGAGAAGAGCAGATGGAGGAATCAGAAGAACGGACTATCGCAGAGAAGTGTACTTTCACCACTCCTTTATAACATTTACACAAACGACCAACCGGTGTCCAATGTTACAAAAAAATCGTCTACGTTGATGATTTGGCGATGGCGGCGCAGGGACGCTGTTTTAAAAAGGTCGAGGGAAAGTTAACGCAAGCTTTGAACGAATTATCCAGTTATTATGATGCGAACTTCTTAAAAAACCAAATCTGAGTAAAACGCAAGTCTACTGTTTTCACCACAACACAAAAAAGCCAACGGGAGTTGGAGACCAAATGGAGGAGTGAACGACTGTAGCATTGCCCAACACCAAAATACCAGGGAGTTACACTAGATCGCACCTTGACCTCCAAGCAGCACTGCATAAATACTAAGACGAAGGTTAGAGCGGTAATAACATAATCAGAAAACAGATCCTGGAGTGCAAACTGGCCATGGCTCTATGCTTGCTCGCCGTAGAATATGCGGCACCAGTCTGAAGCGGGTCAACACAACAAAGCAGATGAACATAGCACTGAACAAATCGGCACGTAACATAACGGGATGTCTGAGTCCGACCCCAATAGGAAAACTATATCCGTTAGCCGGCATAGCGCAGCGCAATATACCGAGGGGGGTCACTGCAGGTGAAGAGAGAGCAAAATAGAAGACAGATCCTATGTATTTACTGCACAGACATCAACCAGCACCAGACAACTAAAATCCAGAGAGTTTTATGAGAAGGATACGAGCCCTGGAACAAACACCGGTGGTAGATCGTATTGTAAGATGGCAAAACCAGCTAAACCATCCGAACCACCAGGTCAAAGAGGAGCTGCCAAGCAGCGAACAATCTTACGCAATGTGACAAACACAACCGGAACCGGTACTACCAAATGAAACCGATGTTTTGTGTAGCGCTATCTAGGACCGTTCTGGTTTGTGCGAATCTGATATTGATATTAGGTTAGTGAATGCTAAAGCTGTACCGGCTGCAATTCACTGGCAGAGTATTGTTTGACCGAACACGGAAAGTAAGTAAGGAGGTAAATAGTGAATGAAGAACATGAACTGGAAAATATGTATCACACCTCATGTGAAACAATCAATACTTTGAAGAAAATTTGTCCTTGATAAGCGATTAGACTACTGCAATGCCACTACTACTACCAGTAAATCGACGATTTTCATTGCAAAATTGACGGCTCCGGATTATTCCTCTCCGTTTTTTTTCAGCATAATTAAAATTGCATTTTTTCGCATTATTAAAAAACAAATCATGCTCAGCTACGCTCATCATGCGCTGTTACGCTGTTAAGTCCTCCATACAAGTTTCAGAGACGAGTATATCAATTATGTAAGGATGTGTTTCAATAATATCACTTATTTTAATTCGAATGGTATCTTCAAAGCAAGCCCTCTTAGTTACAAGACACTGTGTATAAATAGTTGCAACAATACTTTAATTGTTAATAGTTACAAAATCTAAAACGCTTTATTATTAGGGGAATTATATCGTGAATATCTTGTTCATTATCTCCGTTCTGCATTAGTATTTTGTTATTACTTGTTAATATAACGCAAACGTGAAGGTTGAAAAAAATAGTAGACCATTAATCACTAGGTTTATGCAACTATCGTTATTTAAATTTATAACATGTGGTTTATAGTATATGAAGGAATAGTTTAATGTTCGCTCTATTGTAATAATTCTTTTTGCCATGACAGGTTACCACAAGAAGAGTTTTCCTGAGTCTTCTAAAGGGAAAAGAACTTCAAGAAGTGTTATATTTGACAGATGTCAATTATTCGCATGAGAAATTTACCGTCCAATACATCAACCCAAGTACAAATTGAGAATGTTACTTTATCAGAAGAGTGCGCTGCGCTATGCATTAAAGATGCTAAGAAAGTATTATGGCGATAGAGCTATGTGTGATGCAGTAAAAATGAACCTCTTTCAACAAGACCACCCACGTTAACCAGTGAAGAAAATGTTAACAAAATCAAATATCTTGTACTGAATAATCACCGATTAAAGACATTGATTAAAGACAATAATTTAAGCTTATCTCACGTATCTTCTAGTCTTAGTTCCTGTCTATTTTTTTTTACAAACACCGTCATATTGAAGTTGCTGCAGAGATACTTTCTTTAGATGATGACATTCTAAAATGCATGATTACTAATGATGAGACATAGATCTATGATTATGACTCAGAAATAGCTTAACAATCAAGCGAGTATCGCTCTAAAAATGAACTAAAAATTCTTCGATTACTGTGCTGTTGACCAAAGGGTGTCTTCCAATCGATCAAACAATCAATAAAGAGTATTATTCAAGCGTTATGCGTTATTCGTTTGAAACATAACTCCCAGGTTTGAGGCAAGACAATTTATTTTAAGTCATTTAAATTTTTGATCAGAGCAGCATCAAAAAGTGTGTCATCAAGTGTGCTTTCAATCTTTTCTTGAAATAAATAATTAAGTGGGATTAGATCAGAAAAATATGGTGAATAAATTCAAAGCTGATTTCATTTATCGTATGCAGATCAGTGTTATACTTCGAACACACATTTTTTTCTGGTCGTATTTGATTCGACTCGACGTTTAGTACAAACCTTTAAGCATTAAGCATTATCATTAGGCATCTATATATATATATATATATATATATATATATATATATATATATATATATATATATATATATATATATATATATATATATATATATATATATATATAAATATATATCGAGTTATACCCCGACTTATGCTACCCCCCGTCTTATGCAAATTCGGAAATACGAGATTTGGAATCAGGCGGCACAATTCCCCTCTCCCGCTTCGTCCCCCGTAATCAAGTAGGGGTGAAAAACTGTCCTGTTGATCAGAACACGGTGTGCTCTCAAGCCAAACTAATTTTTGAGAGATTATAAGAAGAAGCTGTAGAGGTGCCCAAAGATGAAATCTTTCAAGATAGTAACGGGATGGATTAGCAGATCGAAAAGTCGCTGTAACTGGCATAGCATTCGCGGAAAGTGGAGAGGTGGCAAGTGCTGATAAAGAGGCTGCGTCACTCTCTATCCAGAGAAACTCAAGGCTCTATGACAGAAGATGGCTATAGCAGTCAAATCATATTAAACGTGAATGAGATTGGATCGTGCAGGAAGAAGATGCCTAAAAGAACTTTTATCGCCCTTGAAGGTTTCCAGGTTTTCCTTTTAAGGCCTCCAAAAACCGAGTGACAGTGATGATTGGTGAGAATGCAGATAGTGACTGTAAGTTTAAACCACACTTAATTTATCGCTCGGAAAATCCAAGAACTTTATAAAATAAATCTATAGCTGGTTTGCCAGTGATTTGGAAGTCCAATCGTAAAGCTTGAGTGACAGCCTCTCTTTTTAAGGATTGGTTTATTTATCACTTCGAAGTCGAATCATACCCGAGGTCGAACGTTATTGCCAATTCAAACAAATCTCATTAAAGGTGATGGCCTTCCTCCTGTAACTCTCACTCATTCCGACCCACGAGTGAAAGTCTAATTTTTGCTACCAAATAAAACGAGCTTGCTTCAACCGATGATCCAGGGTGTCATCAAAACATTTAAAGCATATTACACGAGACAATCCTTTGCATATTTCCTTGAAGCTATGAGGCAAGACAATGAACTCTCTGCTATAGACCTTTGGAAACAATTTAACGTTTTAGATGCCGGGAACATCTTTGGAAAATTTTGGGATGAAATTTTACAAAAACCTTTAGATGGCGTCTTGCAAAAACTGTGTCCATTTTTTTTTGCTAGTGAGATTTCCGCCAAAGCCTGATCAAATTGATCATGTTACTGAAGGACGTTGGATGGTGAGGACATACAAGAAATGCTGGATTTACATAATCAGGAGCTGACAGTTGATAAAATCATCATGTAGGAGCAAAACATTGAAGAACCTGAGTCTTTTGACCCAGTTTAATTTAAAGATTAAATGACGGGTGCAAACCTGTGTGTTAAATAAAGAGAAATAAAACAAAATATTAATGTGCTATGAAGAAATATTTTTTGAGAAGAAAAAATCTTCGACCCTTCAGACGACTTTGATTTTATGAAACCCTCTACATCAAAACATCTTTTGTTTATGTTTTTGCATTAAAATAATATTATAATTTGTTTAATTATCTAAGGGTTGAATACACAATTTCCTTCTTCGCTTTTGAAATTGTACTCTGACTTACGCGAATTCGACTTATATGGGCAGGTTCTACAATGCAAGAATATATCAGGTTTAAGCTATACTTGGAACAAAATTTGAAATGCCCGTTCTGTAGAACGGGTGTAACGGGGGTTTATTCCAAGTATAGCTTATACCTGGTATATTCTTGCATTGTAAACCCGGTCCTTACACGGTTGTCGTTTGGTCCCACCTACTCGCATACCGAGGTATTACTGTGTATATATATATATATATATATATATATATATATATATATATATATATATATATATATATATATATATATATATATATGAATATTTCAAAAAGAATATTAATAAAACTGAATGACGCACAACCAAGAGAACAAGCAGGAAAGGAACAAGTGGATTCAGTACCATGGATCACATCCAGGTTGTTTAGCAGGCCATAGAAAGGCACAACGAATACACCATGCCACTGTGCTTGGCTTTTATCGACTACGAAAAAGCATTTGACTCCATCTGCTTAGCCAAGGGGTAGATAAAGCATATATAAACCTATTAGAATCGATATATGATGGAGTTACAGCCACAATTCACCTTGATGATCTTGAAGTGGGAATTAATGTAGAACGAGGTGTACGGCAGAGTGACTCAATATCGCATATTCTTTTCTCGGTTGGCCTTGAAGAAGTATTCTGTAAATTGGTTTGGGAACAGGATGGTGTAA
>JARFXV010000677.1:2500-30000 GCA_031761425.1 Cosmopolites sordidus
AGTTATATTAATAAAAAAAATCAATAACATTAGTATCTGCAGTTTTTCATTAATATAATTGATGTAATGATATTATACTGATAATCTCAACCTAAACTTAAACTAGGACACAAAATTTATTTATTTTCACAAAATAATTTCCAAAATATATACAGTCAGTCACAAATTGAATTCAAAAATATATAAAAATAAATATAAAAATGGTCCTGAATAATACCTCACAAAAGTGTACATATATAAAAAAATTCTCCAAAAAATTAATATATTGGTGGTTCATCTTCAGCATTTATGATCGCTTATAATATTCTGGGCATAGCCAGGATTAAATTTTTTGTGACGTCTGGGGTGATATCAGCCCAAGCAGATTCTAGAACATTTTTTAAAGGTACCTTGTTGGATGTACCTTATTAAATGTCGTATATTCGCGGTCTTCTTTCTGCTCGATTGGGTCTAAATCAGGTGACTGGGGTGATTAATAAAGTTGCTCACGAAGATTATATACGATCCATTCCTTGACAAGTGCCGCTGTGTGTTTGGGACCGTTGTCTTGTTGAAATTCATTAATTTCCCAATTCCCAACGTCCAATTGTGGGTTACAAATTATCACACAAAATTTGGAAGTACATGCGGTGATCCATATTAATCTCAATAAAAACTAGATTTCTCATCCTATCCGCAGCAATTGAACCGCACACCATCACACTACATCTACTTTGTTTGACAGCTTATATCAAATTTTCCAGTTTTAACTCTTTGTTCGCTTTTTCCGTCAGATCCAAAAATGTTACATTTGCTATCATCAAAAATATCCTTGCCCACTGCTTACCTGGCAAATTCTAACCGTTTTTGGCTATTTTTCTTAGATATAAGTGATTTTTTTCTTAGTCTTGTGCTATGAAATCCTTTTGATCTTAGGACCCTACGTACCATTTTTGTACTGACATATTTTTTAGGTGCTTGTAAAACATAACCGGCCAATTTGGGGGCACTAATTTTGGGTTTTAGTCATTTTTTTTTTCAACATTGAGCGGATATCACGTTCCGCCAATTTTTTTGGACGATCAGATATGGGCTTATTCTACACTATACCACGGAAATTAAAGTTTTTTATATTATAGTGGGACTCGAAGCACGACTGTTTTAATAATTTCATTATAAGATTTTCCTTTACTTCATAATTTTACAATTAAATTTCTAATTTGAGCAGAAATTTCCTTTCTAACCATTGTAACAAACATAATATATTCTAAAAAAAACCCAAATATTACTATTCCCTTAAGGTGGATGCCTAAAATGTACTAAAATATAGTTTGCATTTATGATAAGAATACCAGAAACAGTAAATAATTTGTTACTTCTTCAAGTTGATGTATTTCTTGCTACGTGTTAACTTTTGTGAAGTTTCAGTACTATCAGTACTAGTATTCAGTACTATTTATTTTATTTGAATGTAATTTGCAATTAAAAATTTGGCTCCATTCCTATTGTTGTTTATTTGTACTGGGAAAGTAATTTAAAAATAAAGTAAAAAAACCCAGGAATTAGACCGTTTTAAAAATATAACTAATTTGCATGATATATGTAGACTTTTGTGACTGACTGTAATTGGAGAGTTAAGCGTTTAAAAATGATCGACCGCTATAGGTAGTATTGTTTTCCACATATCTTGCTTCAAAGTGCATCTGTATACTCCGGGATGAACACTGAGACAGTCGAAAACCTTGCCTCGTGCTGAACACTCGTCTCCATACCAAAAAGACTGACAGCGACCTAATAGTCGACGTCGCAGACAGTCCAGCTTAAGTTATCGTACCATTAGAGGTATATTTATTAGTTGACCAAGCCCTACCCAGGCCTTTTTTTTAAATTTTTTTAGAGTGTTTTAGCATCCGACCATTTTAAGATCCAGACGTTTTAAAATCTGGGCATTTTAGGATCTGGACGTTTTAGACTCCACACATTTTAGACCCCAGACATTTTAGATATGGGACATGTTAGTTACAAGACGTTTTTGATGTGGAGCATTTATGGTAACAAACGTTTTGAACTCCGTATATATCAGTCACCGCCCATCTTAGGTACCGGACTTTCGATACCCGGAACATCATCACAGAGAATAAACTTTATTTAATTATTATTTTCATTATTATTGCTCATTTATTATTCAATCACTATTTGTTTACAATCATTTAGAGATTCAAGAACGCTAGATAAGAGCTCTTATACTTTAGTACTGTAAGTTTAATGTTGAACAGTTTGATCTTTCTTATGCCTAGTTAAGTAGGGTTGTTGTAAGCATCATAGTTAAATTTCCTTTTTTGTGTTATAATTATTTGTTTTTTATATTTTATGTTTTTGTTTATCTCTGTAATTTTTGGCGCCCAACGTGGGGCAGTAATGTGTGCAGTTTGTGTTTTTTAATAAAAAAATAGTTATGTACATAAAATGTGGCGCCCAACATGGGAAAAACCGCAAGTGCGGCCACTTTTATTAGTTTTCTTGACTCACAAAAGACACAGTTAAAAACCATGGCGGTTTAGCTGTAGTGCGGTCTCGGCCTTAAATGCATTTTTGGCTATTCAGTTCGACGAGTCAACAAACGTGTTGAACTTGGCTCAATTTTTGCGTTTTGTCCGACCAGAATGTGAAGGATCGATTAAAGAAAATATGCTATTTTGCAAATGAATCCCTGTGTGTGCGAAGTATCCCGAAGTGTGCTGCAACTGGCGAAGGACTCTAAATTTTTATTGATACAACACAAAACGAAAACTTGGACTTTAATAAATGCATTGCGGTATGTATTGATGATGCGATAACGATAACGCGGAAGAAAAGTGGTGTGATAAGTGGTATGAGTAAAATTAAAAGAGAAAAAAAATAAAAATAAAAGTGATAGTTTGTTACTATATTTCAAGATACGTATTTTCATAATTACTCATGTACATATGGGGTTACTGTTTTGGCTTGTTTGTATCCCTAAAGTGCATACTTTCTTGTTGAAATATAGTACGTTTTATTGATATGTTGTTTCTGGATTTCATTGTAGGTTAGGTTAAATTCAACAAGTACCTATTGAGCAAAGTGGATACGGTATCCACTTTGGTTTTCATTTATATTGTTATAGATGGTTTACAAAGATAAAAGAAAAACAAATCAAACCCAATGGAGTGAGGATGCTTGCAATAGCAGAAAACAACGGCAAAAAAATATGAACTACATTATGCTACTTTGTATAGGCATTGGAAATAAAAGTAGTTCGACTACTCAGTTTGGACGTTTCCATAAAGTTTTCAATGATCAGCAGGACGGAGATCTTGAAACGTATTAGCACGAGTTGGACAACATTTTTTATGGCTTAACCTGAGAAGATTTTTAAGCATTGGTTTACACTTGCGCAAAACAGTCTCACATATCCACAAAGTTGGGACAAAAATGAAAAGGCTGGTGATAATTGGCTTTCAGGATTTATGAGTAGAAATCCGCAAATCACTTTAAGAGTGCCCGAAGCAACGTCGATTGCTAGACTTAAAGGCTTCAACCGTCCGCAAGTGGCAAGATTGTACGAGTTATTGAATAACCAAATGGAAAAAACATTGTATTGATATTGCTAGGAACATTGTATTGATATTACTAGGATTATCATTGGATTGATATTACTAGGACATAGCTACAATGTTGTCGAAGCTCTTCAGGAGACAACCTATCAAGATGTAGGGACTACAACAACGAACATTAATATCAGACCTTCGACATCAAGGCTCCAAAGTTTATCTGCACCAAGAAAAACTTTGGATAATATCTCGGATGATTCTTCGAGTGACGACACTGTCGAACCTACGAAATCCATGACTGTAACAGTTCAAATTCACAAGGCAATGAGAGAAAATAATGATTTGCTGACATAATCAGTGTCTTGTCCTGGATAAATCGATCCTAGAGGTGTATCGCCATCAATAATTTCAGAATTACATGTAGAAGACTCTCTCAATAGCATCCTTACTAATCCAAGGTCTTTAACTCCTGATATTCAAGAATCATTTGGACATAAAGGCAGTACATCTACTGATCATGTGAATCCCTCAATTCAAAACGCAACGGTGGACCAACATAGCATTTTGTCTATGAAGATGGATTCTTTACCCGGAATGGCTCATTCGACACTCCTTCAGTCATTAAACTCTGCACTCCTACTGTTCTAGAAACTTCCACTGGGCACGTGAATCTAGTGGTTCAAGATGCACAGACAGAACAAACAAGTGCCTTGGACTCTATGATTCATTCCACGCTACCTTCAATAATACCAAATGAAGAAGATTCATTCAAATATAATACCAATGACATAATACTACAACCATCTACTCCCCCACCTGTGTCTTATTTGAGTCCAATAAAAATAAGACCCCTCCCAATTCCTCATGTTCTCATGGGGATTCGCAAAAGAAAAAAATAGAAATCTTACCAGCACTTCTATAATGGAAGAACAGAAAGCTAAATATATTAAGGCAAACACCAAAGTTCTGAAAAACATTGTCAAAGATTTAAAAACAAAACCAAAGACTACGCTATAGAAAAATATTAAAAGGACCAAAGATGTTAAAACAACCAAAAATGCTATTTTTGTGGAGAAAATTACATAGAAATCAATAACCAGTTGATGATCCGATCCAGTGCAATTCCTGTAAGCAGTGGAGTCACGAAAAATGCATGGCTTACGAAGAGGACGGCGTATTTCTGTGACAACTGCACTGATAACTGAGTACTTATATTCATCATTAATTTGATCCTTCTTATATTAATTTCGGTAAATGTTCTTTAATTAACCATGTGTTCACTTTGCCCTATGGTCCTATCCACTTCACCCGGTGGGTTGGACAAAGCGGATAGTGGTACCAATTGCAATACTATTAATAATTTTTAGTAAAATGTTGATGTTACATAATTTTTGTTGATTATATTAAAAACATTAATAAACACTGATTCATACTTAGCTATTATTTTATTTCTGTGTCTATTAATTTTCTTGTCATAGGTCATCAAAGCTTAAGATGTCCGCTTTGCCCGAACTTCCCCACTGCTTTATTTACCGAAATGCGCTTGTTAGAAAAAGATGTCAGATAATTTACAAAATGTTCTGTCAGAAGCCGTAAAAACAATTAATTTTATTAAAAGCCGACAATTCCAGACTAGAATTCTAGACAAATACGACTGCTTTTCCATACTGAAGTCAGGTGGTTGCCGCGAGGAAAAATTCTAACGAAGCTTTGTGCATTGCGAGATGAATTGAAACCCTTTTTTACATATAAAAATAGCTCATTTTCAGAGTTTTTACAAGATGGAGAAATTTTAGTACTGTTGGCTTACTTGAGTGGTATATTCTCTCATTGAATGACTTGAATACGAGTTTACAAGGCCATTTACGCGAATTGAAAATTTAGTTACTGGAATATTTTCCAGATAGCAACGATGATTTGTCGAAAACATGAGTTTTCAATCCGTTTGATGAAAATGATGCAGCTGTTGAATTACCTCTACAACTAGAATTTTTAACTCAAGATTTAAATAAGTTTTGGCTTGCATGACTATGTGAATACTGAAGCCTAGTAGCGGAAACTTTGAAAATATTGATCCCCTATGCTAATTCTTACTTATACGAAAAAACTTCTCGTCTATGGTGACTTTAAAAACTAAATGTAGAAATTGTCTTTATCACTGGAAAATAATTTGCTTATAATACCTGTGTTTGTACGTACAGAAAAACTTTTAAGTGAAAAGCAAAATCAACCGTCGCATTAAATTATTATTTCAGACAACTTTGGTTATTACTTTATTTAATTTTATTTTATTATGTTGCTATTATCTGGTAATATTTAATTTTCTAACACTTGTTTTTAAATTAAAAATACTTAAAATAAAGGAAATTAAAAATAAATATATCATAAAAACCAAAGGATATATGTTGCGCCCCCACGTAGTCGAAAACTCTGCTGCGATGAGTAGGACAATAGCGGATATATCATTCGATCTTTGTCATGAGCATACGCGTTGTCAAAGTCGTTATTGTAATGAGTGGGACACTAGCGAACATAATATTCTATCTTCCTCGTAAGCAGTGGTGTAGGATGTAAATTAAATTCATCAAATTATTGATTATTATCGTACTACGTAATATTGATTATTATCGTACCTCACGAGATTCACTTTTAATATATATATATATATATATATATATATATATATATATATATATATATATATATATAAAACCTTGGATGTAGGTATCCGGTATACTCAAAAGGTAGCGTAGGGCGGCCGTGGAAAGAGGTATTAAAACAACAGAAATCTTTCATCCATACTCCACGTGTCCGATCATTTCAAATCAGCCGCTGTCACTCCACCAAGACAAGTACCGCCCAGGACTGGTTTCTGGCCTAACAGCCATCGTCAGCTGGGCTCGAGTCCAACGCAAGAAGACAGCTGATAATATTCAAAAGACACCCAGAGAGCTTATACAGGACGCGTTGTTTTCCGAGTAGTGCCGGATTTTTACCGGCAAAAACCCCAGTTTCTCCGGTTTTCGGGTCCTACTACCTGGTATTTAGGTATCTTGTAATATCTCGCTCTCATCAGGAGTCCATTCGGATCATAATTCATGAGCCTTCTTAGTTCTGCATAATCGTGCCTACTTGCAATTAATAGTACTTTTTCTGATTGATGATACATTTGATCATGAGCAGTTTGGTCTTGTGATTCATCTGGCTTTTTCTGTATAGCAGCGGATAGAGCCTGTTCATGGCATTTTTGGTTTTATTGGTCGCTTCTCGTATGTGTTTTTCCCATGTGAGTTTGGAATCCAATTCAAAGGAATCCAAGACAAAGTATATTTTTGGCGCAGCGAATCGGATTACAATCTTAAAACGGAAAAACAAAAAAAGAAGTTCGCTAATTTAAAACAAATAGATTCTGAACGTCCAAAGGAAATCCAAGACAATAACATATTAGTTATAAAGGTAACCACCACTTATCCACAGATGAAGAGTCTATACTAAGCAAAGGCTTCAACTTTGCCATTGCCCCAAAACATATATCAATAAAAGAAATAATTTCGAACATTGAATCAACCCTAGACGACAAGCTAGATGAAGAAGCGGAAATAATCAGACAAGATGTAGCGCGAATACTACGATCCAAGAAAATACCAAAACCAAATGTTAATAAGACTGAAATCAGAGAGCTTGAAAGTTTAAAAAGAAACGAGGATATCACTATATTACCGACGGACAAAGAAAACGCAACAGTCATAATGAACACCGAAGAGTATATGGCAAAGATGACGAATATTTTACTGAAAACGACATATAAACCAGTGAACAGAGATCCAACAACCTATCTAGAAAAAACAACCAAAAGTGAAATCAAAGCATGGAAACTAGACATTGTCTCACTGTATCCAAGTATCCCCATAGACGAGGCCCTGGACCTAATTTCGATGAACGAAGACTTTCCACGATTTGTGGGGGAACTCTCCGAACACTGCTTGAAGAATACATACTTTTCTTTCAACCAGCAGATCTACAAACAGACCGATGGTGCCCCAATGGGATCATATTTATCACAAGCACCACCTGGCTTTAGAGCCAACCTGTTCATGACTGACTTCGAAACAAAGGCATTGATCAACGCTCCTTTAAAACCTAAACTTTGGAAACGCTACGTAGATGATATCTTTATAATATGGCCTCACGGAAACGAACTTCCCAACCCAGTTAAACGAAATCCATCCCAGAATATAGTTCACTCTGGAAGTCGAACAGGCTAGAAAACTGCCATTTTTAGATCTCCTCATCACAAGGAAACTTTCTGGAACACTCAAATACACAGTGTATAAGAAACCAACTCACACCGATCGGTACCTCAACCCTAAATCCCATCATCCTAATCTCAAATCCAAGAAGTAGCCACCTTGATAGCACCTTGATTTCCAGATTCTTCCGACTGACACTACCAGATACACGAAGCGAGAAACTACCAAAAATTTCCACAGCCCTTAGGCAGAATGGATATTCAGAAAATTGTATCAGGAAGGCCATTCGCCGTCAGGAAACCCAAACACGAAGAAGAATAGAGGATCATGAACCAAATTCGCGCAAAAGGAATCACAGATAGGATAGGCAGACTACTAAGGAAACATAAGATCAGAATAGCCTACAAGCGGCCCAAAACTGTTGCAAACATCTTAAAAAACCTTAAGGACAAAGTTAGACTGGAAAATCATGGGGTATATAGTATATCTGGTTCCGACTGTAACAGAGCATACATAGGACAAACAAACAGACGAATATCGGCCAGAATACAAGAACATAAAAACGACAAACAAACCACTTCCGCTCTATTCCAGCACCATCTACAAACAGGACATAAAGTCAATTTTGAAGGAGCCAAAGAAATAGCGAATATTGAAAGCTACAAGGTCTGAACAATCAGAGAAACCCTTGAAATAAAAGAAAGAGGTGGAAGTATGCAAATCCCTTCTGAAAAAGAAGAAACGCGCAACGTTCTTCCCGGTGCTCCCGGTGAACGGCTGCCATCGCTGTGGCCAGGATTTTTCATTTGATTTCATCAGAAGAAAATTGGTTACAATATATCTTGGCAAGATTATTTTAATGGAAGGGGATAACGCCCATTCCCTAGGCGACCCATCCACGGTGAACTACGTGTTTAATGTGGCTGACAGGCTCAACAGAGCGTTTAAGAACAAAGTATCACTTTGCCTGAAAAGAAGTATGTCGTCACATCGTCTCGCTATATGGCCTGCTTACCTTCATTTCAACTCTTTTAATCTTCCAGTAATGTCACACTCTTTTGTTTGTTCTCTGATTCATGTGCAGGTCTTCCTGTCAGACTTTGTAATGCCAAGCATACACCCTTCCATTCCCCTCTGTGCTACCCGAAGTTTTTAAACTAATTGTGGTGTGAGTGTATTACGCGTTAGTTTTTTTTAAATCTTCTTGTGCTCCTTTCTTATGAAGAAACCAAACATAGTGGTATACTCTATTCATTCTGTCTTTCTATGGCCTGCTGTACACCCTAGATATGATCCATTGTACTGAATCTATTGCTGAATCCTGCTTGCTCTCTTGGTTGTGCGTCATTCAGTTTTCTTAATATTCTTTCAGATATTATCTTGGTTAAAACTTTGTACACCACTGATAGAGGTTTATTGGACGGTAGTTCTTTAAATCTTCACGTGTTCCTTTTTTATTTAAAATAATCACTTCAGCATTTTTCCATTGTTGGGTATTTTTTGTTCTTTGAGGAATTTTGAGTATAATTTTGCTAGTATTTTATGTAAAGTTCGTCCACTAGCTTTCAGCATTTCAACCGTTACATTGTCCCGTCCTGGAGCCTTAAGATTCTTCAACGCTTTTATAGCATTTGTCACTTCATCCGCTAGAATATCTGGCATTTGCAATACCGTGGGCACTGCTGTCTTTAATTCATATAATATAACTTTGAATAAAATCTTCTGATAACCTCTAACATTTCCGTACGTACCCTACACACTGTACCATCCTCACGCATTAAGGCATTTGTGTCCTTTTATTTCTCAGCTTGTATTTAGCTATGTTTTCTTCCAGTGTTTTTTGCACTAGCTGCACTAGATGTTGAACCGCCGCGTTTCCTCTCGAATATGTTTTTTATAGTTTTGCAAAGCTCAATGTACTCGATTCTGCCAAAAAGACTGCCCGCATTCCTCATTGTCCGCCGTTTTTTAATAAAATCAGTAGACTCATTGGAGATGTTTGACTGAAACTTTTTTCTGTTGGTGCTATTCCAACGATTTCTAGTACATTGTCAATTATTTTTTCATACTGATTTGTTATTTCCATGTCCTCTGGAACACAGCAAGGACGACAAAGCATGTTAAATTCGATGCCCCTTTGCAACAGCTTTCCAGAATCTACTTTACCCTTCTTTGAGGTTACCATTCTTGTCCGTTCTCTTCGACAGTTTATCCTAACCTTTGCTCGTACCATTCTATGATCACTTTCAACATTAAAAAAGTTAAGGATCATACAATTGCCAAATATTATTTTATTGTTTAATATGACCAATTTCACTTATGATACCAGATGAACTTTTCAATGTCTATTTTCTGCTGATTTTTATCTTATAAAACGAATTCATAAGATAAAGTTCTTGCCCTTCAGTAAAATCAACCAAAAAAAATCACCTATATTGTCCCGCTCACTACTACCATATGGACCAGTTGCATTTTCACTAGTTCTTGCATTTCCAAGTCTAGTATTAAAGTCAGTCACCAGGATTTTGTACCTGCCTTTTTCATTGTTTAGAAACTGTGCCATATCATCATAAAATACCTCAATTTCCTCATCCACATAGCTTATAGGTTTTGCATAAGCTTGGAAGAATTGTACTTAAACATTGATTTAAACAATTAATTGAACATTTGAAGCTTAAACTTTATATTCAGCTGAATGACGCATTGGACTAGTCAGTCAAATATATTTTCAAACTGTCCTTCAGCTTTCGATTGATGAAGAATCCAATTCCACCACATCGTCCATTCTCCGTACCCCGAGTTTGACCAGTTGAATCCAGTTTGATTAGCTCTTCGCCCTTTCTTCGTATTTCACATAGCCCAATGATATCACAATGTATATTGCCAAGTTCGATCAACAATTCTAGCAGCCGGGCATCCGTTTTCATTGTCCGCATATTAAGCGTAGCGACGTCCAAAGTGGTGATTTTTAGCACTCTCTGCCTTGGAGCAGGTAGTTGTCCCTTGGCCTCAGGGGAATGAATGCCGTGTTTGAAGTTTTACTGTTATATTGAAATACCACCTTGAAGGCATGGACCGTAATCTGCTACGCTAGTCTAATGGTTCATAGACTTTGGATCGTGTTAGTCAGAGGTCTCTGCTTTGGCCTAAACTACAATAAAACAGAAGACCCCATTATCAAAATGGGACAAAATATGATAATATCTAGGACAACTGACAACATTGAGTAAGGATAATGAAATAACAGAAATAAAAAGACGTGTCAAACTGCCCTGGTCATTATATGGCAAACTCAGTCACACCATTAAGCACAAAAATATCCTGAAGACTAGGATATTTATGCAGTGCATACTCCCTGTCTTCACCTATCGATTTCAAGACCACCAATAACATGAGTATTAAATTGTATAAATAAAACAAAGTTGTCTAATTTCCACTTATATTTTTCTCCAAAACATAATGCGTTTCGCTACACTGTAGCTTCTTCAGATGGCGAAACGCGTTGTTTTAGGGAAAAATATAAGTGGAAATTAGGCAACTTTATTTTATTTATACAATTTAGTATGAATTTCCATCAAGAAAATGCCGCAACCATCCTCAACACGAGAATTGCTATATCCTACTTAAAAATGGATCATTAGAAAACAATACCCCAAGCGCATTGATTCTTTTGAATTTTGGTGCTGGAGACGGATTCTTCGAATTCCGTGGACTGCCAGACGAACAAACATTATTCAAAAAATTAATGAACCCACAAGGTTATTCCAAATTATTCATGAACGAATACTAAGATTCTTCGGCCACATTGAACGTAGAGATGGTAATAACCTGGAAAGACTGATGCTATAAGTGTAGATGGAGGGTTCTAAATAGTTAAAGACCTAATTAGTACATATATCCAATATGCGACCAAAGTAGCTAGAAATAGAGAACTCTGGCGAGTAGTCCGAAATGTACGCAAACGGAATGAGTTTCCATAGATCATGACACTTCTGTAAAGAAGAATACGAAAAAGAAGAGAAGAAATTAACAACAAAGAACATGAAGCTTTATTATTTTTATAATAAATACAGTTCCTCAATGATTGCTCATCACCTAAATTACAATATATTCCTAAATATATTATATAGGCATTTAAATACAAAAAATAAATACTTTGAAATTTGATTTATAATATATAATATTTAAAATTTTTGCAATTATACAAAACAAAAGTAAATTTATCTTAAGGTACAGTTGATTTTAATAGTTCCATCCCTTTAAAGTTTTTTTTTTAATTTTATCACAGGCTATATTTTAAATCAATGAATATTTTTATTATTAACTTTTTTTCATAAGATATATAAAAAAAATAATAAATATTAAGATATTAGAGTACCGCAAAAAATCAGAATTTATAAAAAAAATATAATTTTTCAATATATCTTACAATAAGACTTGATAAATAAATAGATGTTGAAATTAGAAGCCATTCTCTGGATGCCTCCAATAATACCGGAATCGCCCGACGCCCTCCTATTGGTATTATTTTAAAGATGAGTCTAAAAAAAAATCAAAAAAGAAGAAAAGCAAATCAAAAAATAGAGTAAAACGCATGTGCATGCTTCTTTTGCCAGACTTAGTTCATCAAAAGCCTTGAAATGGTCGAGGAATAATAAAGAAAAGAATTAGCTTTCTTTCAAATATTTATATTTCCAAAGCTAATCAAGCTGAACAATAATGATCCTTTAAAAATTTCCTAGTATATATATATATATATATATATATATATATATATATATATATATATATATATATATATATATATATATATATATATATATATATATATATATTTTTTTTTTTTTTTTTCTTTGTAATATATACATAACAAACAGCTTAAAAAAGGAAATTGTTTTTGTCTAACAATTTTTAAGCATTTTTAAAATTAATACTTGCAGCCATGTACTCTTACGTCATTTAGGTTAATAATAAATATAATCTAGACTAATTAAAAGAATATGGCTGCAGAAGTTTTTTAAAAATATAGAAAAATGCCAACCATTGCCAATATTTTAATTCCATTGACCACTACATTTTGTGTAACTTTACAGTAATACCAATATATGTATACCTGAGCCTTATTTCTATGTTAGGTAAATCGTTACAAAAAGGGGTAAAATAAATATTAAATACAATAATAATAATAATAATAATAATAATAATAATATATATATATATATATATATATATATATATATATATATATATATATATATATATATATATATATATATATATATATATATATAAATATAAATAAATATATAAATATATAATAATCGTCTATTATATATGCAGCAGTTAAAAACGGGGAATATTAAAATAATTTTACATCGATTTTATATAAAAATCATATTACTAGTATAAATGTGGATCTTAAAAAAATTCATTAATATTTACATCGAAATAGTTCTTAGACCCAACTGTTAAGACATAGTATTATTTAATACAGATCCAAAAGTATACTAGAATTTAGTTTGTAAAAGGAAGCAACAGTAAGGTATATGCTGTCAAGTAATATTATGGTATCAGTAAATAAAGAGAAATAAAAAAACTGAAATTTGTCCAATAATGTATCATTAAAGTAATATAAAAACAAAATCACAAGACTATAGTGATGTCGACAGTTCTACACAGCTTTTTTTACAAATTTTAGTTTACATATTTGCACCATCTGATCGAAAATTTTCTAAATATGATTTCGACTATTTAAATCCATTCCATATACTATTTATTTGTCATGTTAAAAGTTAAAGATTATCTCTTTTTCAATCAAATGGAGAATCAGTAGCTCAATTTCCCTTTATTGCTTTTGGATTGAAAGCACGCAACATTAAAATAACCCAACTCCTCATCTTAAAACATCTACAGTCAAAGTCCTCTAAGAGCAGGAATCCGGACCTGGGTCCTTCCTCTAAGCGCACCCTTCTCCTACGATCTTTCTTATCCCTACTTTTCTAATTTCTATATCTATCTTTATTTAGACAGATGCTCTCTTTCTCTGCGCCGCACATCGCGCAGAATACAAAAATGAGTTCAAAGTGTGACTGTAGAGCCATGTGATATTATTCTACATAACCTTAATTAATAAATTATTAACTTCCTACTAGGTAAGTATAGATACCCTGCACTAAATTTAATTTAGTGTTCAGTGCAAGAGGTTTTGGTAATTATAGTCATAAACAATATCCTTGTATTTCTACAATATACTTATTGAAATGAAAAGTTTGAATACGGTCTCACGGTCTCACGCGCCATACGGTCTCACATAATTGATCCTATATAACTTTAAGTGGGGACTGGGGCATGTGCACTTGGAGGATGGAATTGTGTGCAGATATAGGACGTGTGTATTTAGAGGATGTGCACTTAGAGGACTTTGACTGTAATCTCCTTTATAAAATGACTCATATTATATTTGTTTAAAAAATGTATATGGGTTGCCTAATTATTACACCAAAAATTTAGTTTCAATGTGCTTACCAGAAAGCATAATGGTGTGATCTGGGGCATGGGGCAGCTGATTTCGTAAACCACAGATATAAAAATATTTTTCCTAGGGAAGGTGAATTTTTACCTTTTGATTTACATAATATTATTTTTATATCTCTTCTTGATAAGCCAAAAGGGTTATATTTTCGTACTAGGTCGTTTGGCAAGTTCGGACTGGGAAATTTTTAACCTATTTGATGCATTCATTCGGGAAGACTTTAGATAATGATGTATGTTTTATGATTGGCTATTGAAACCGATCTTTACCACGCTACAGAAGAAGTATCGAACTATCTACAGTTCAAAAACTGAATAAGACAACAGACTGGTTAAGTCACCCGAGGTTTATGGGTTCCATATAGTTTATTAAAAGAAAACAAAGGTAATCGTTCGATGGCCTGTAATGTATTTTTGCAACGGCATAACACTGAATCATTTATTCAGTTTGAGGTGATTTTAGATGAGAAATGAGTACCTAAAAATAAAAACCAAAGACTTTTTGTAACATAAACTTAAGCCCCAGGATCTACCCCAAAGCCAGGTTTACACTTTAAAAAGTTTCTCTCTGTGTTTGGTAGAATATTCAAGGCATAATCAGTTTTGAGCGTGCCAAAACTGGATAAAAAAGTACTAGAATCAGAAAGCTAGAGCTAGAAACAGAGTGCTAGAAATCATATTGCTAAATAATAACTTTCAACTTCTACTGTGAACAGTCATTAGGGCAATCAATCAATAGACATCCGGCCTAGGTCAAAAGAAGGCTTGACTGATAATGCAAAAAAGGCCGATGAAAAAATCAAAGAGATGAGAAGTGTTGCCTTACATCTACCTTATTTGCAGGTAAATAAGGTAATACATTAGAATTGAGCGGAGCATTTTGAGTGGAAAAACATTCGAGTCAAAAATACTTTCAAATTGTTTTGCTGGCGATATAGCAATACTACCAATAACATTCACACTAAGGAGAGAATTGCCCTCTCATTAACTTAAAACAACCAGCAACTAATTCACGTGGACTGTGTCAAATACTTCAAAATACACATAGATTGATGAATAAATAACCTGGCACACACACATATTTATGAAGCGAAAACAAATGAGGATAAAACTTTTCAACATTTATTGGATATTTGAAATAAAATCGCATCTGTCTTTATGCAATAAACTGATGATCTACAAAGCTACGTTCAAGCTCATGTAAAGATTCAGCTTTGGGAAACAGCCTTGTAATTCCTATATAGAAATACTAGAACGCTTTCAATCTAAAGTATTACCTTTAATTACAGATGGCCCATGGATTTTTTCAGTTTAATGACTGTAAGAGAAGAAATTAAAAATATGATATAAACTATTTTCAGAAATTGACTAGATCCTAACAATTCAGTGAACCAGAAGAAACTCTAGACTTGATGTGAATCTAAAGACCTCACTATTAAATATTAAAATTAGTTTTTTGAAATTATAATAAAGTTTACAAAAAAAATACACCTGTTGGGTAACCTCTTCTATAACAGATATTTGGAATATATTGACAGGCCGTTCTTTGGGAATGATTGTAATGGACTGTTAAAATAAAAAAAAATTCTCGTATACTTAAGTAACACACTACTGTTGCCAACAAACATTATTTTCGATAAACTAAACTCTAAACTCGTTTACCCTCTACACAAATTACTTATTTTGGCATTATTTTCTCGATGCGTGTTTCTTTAACATCACCAGGAGATGATTCAATCTCCTGAAGATGTTAACATAGTTAGCGAAACGCGCATCGAGAAAGTAAAAACAAGTGATTTGGTTGGTGTTTAGTAGTAAATCCCTGAGTTTAGTTTTTCCCGCTAAAGGTTCCAATAGAAGAATTGAAATATTCTCGATCATATGATATAAACATATATATTAAAGAAAAGATTTGTATTCAGAAATCAATATAAATAAAAATATATATAATTTGAGTATTATTGCCACACTTTGAAATCATTATAATTTACATTAAATCACATTTATATTATAGGACATAATATTGAAACTACCCTAAAAATATTGTAAAATTTTTACAGTTTTTTTTTTATACAATTTTAACAAAATTGAATTTACTGGTAGAAACATGGAATGTACAAACAATGAATTTATGAATGGATCAGGGAAAATGTGTTACTGCTATTCTTGATCTTCATTCATAAAAATACTGCTAGTAGCAATACAAAAAAAATTGACCTTTATTTAGCCAAGCACCCTGAGATCAAACATGTATTAAGAATTAATTTAAAAGTTAGAAGAACTGAATTGTGTCTGGTGCTATAGCATCAGAAAAGGTCTTTGTTGATTGCTTTTTTTATCACCTTGTACGAGAAAACCGTACAAAATGGAAAGTTGGTGTTTTATAAACCCTTACCCATGAAAACATTTCAGAGTTTTAAAAAGCAAAAAAATACAAGTTTATTCAACATCAACATGCAAAATTGTTAACACATGTTTAATTAGACTGTTAAAATAAGTTATCTATGAAGTAAATGTCTTTTTAACAGTCGTGATCACAGTGAGTCAAATTTCAGTAACAACATTGGGATTGAAATTTGGTCCGGGACTAAAAAATATTTTATAATATCTAAAGATAAATAAAGCGTATTTTTACATTATTCTTCAATATTATTGATCTCTTCTTGTATACTATAACTGGATTTACTAACCAAAAACAGCATCTTTCAGTCTGTTTACAAGGTAGATTAACACCTATGAAATGTTTACAAATATACGGTAGGACAAAGATAGGACACTTGTTTATTTTGTAAATATAGCCTGTTAAATAAATCTTTCTTCGTCCTACAATTTTAATCCAGTTCTGGAAACAATGCCAAACGATAATTTTATATTTCAGTAAGAGAATGTTTTTTTCTGAATTTTTTTTACATACACAAAAAATATATTTGCTTCCGATCTTTTCATAATTTATAGAAATTAATATACTTTATTTTTAGGTTCGTTTTGAAAACGGGAGAATACTTCCCGAAACGTTAACGTTAAAAAATTGTATATTTTTTAGAACATTTTTATATTTTTAAAATTTCGTTCGTTAGGCAAATTTATTACAAAAAAGAATCACTGAGAAATTTTTTTCCGTTTGGTTTTTTGTTTTTACCCAGTGATTCTTTACTTACATAAGAACAGATATTTTGATATTTTTTGAGTTTTAGATCGTGGCGAAAAACCGAAATAAAGAAAAAAAAATATGAACACGCCACAATCATTCAGACATTACTAAGACAATGTTCCCGTGTACACGGGTTGTTTTCAACGGGAGAATATCCGCATTTTAGATTGACTAGTAAGGTTCCCAGATCATTTATTCATTCATTCATCAAAAATGTATGGGCACAGTTAGCCAGATAAGAGGTACAGAGATTCGATGCAATTTCAAACTCGATGGGAATTAAAAAAAAAAGCAACTGAGGAAGAATGGGCCAGCCAGGCTTCCTCGAAATAACATCAAGCGCCTTTACGAAACTCTTCACAATCGAATAATTGCAGATTTAGAGGAAGGAGGAGGGTTTTTGGAAAAATTAAAAAATTATTTCTTTTTGGCCCACCTTAAAATCATTTTTTGCAAAGATTTCACAGGTAAGACAATATCAATTCAATATCAATTCATCAGTTACATTTTTCGATAAGTAGGTAACTTCTAGTAAATACAAGAAGGTATGAATAATATAGAGCTAGAATTTAAAAAATTGCAAAAAACAGGTGTCCTGTTTTTTTTATCCCGGACCTTTTAAGTGTAACTATCCAATCTTCCAAAAGTGTTGCCACGTTCATTTTGACTAATACTGTATGTGAAACATTAACAAGATATTAATTTTGGCAACACAGCAAAGTGTGTTGACAACTCTCTTCGATATTAAAACTATAAATGGTATTGGTGAATGGATGAGGGATGAAATTCAATCAGTGTGCTATTACACCCTTACTCATTGTCATTGTCAATCATAATCTCTCTCCACTCGATTCTTCAACTGTTCCTGAGCGAATTCGAAACAAATGAAACTTCAGTATTAAGTGGCACTCGATTAGTGTCAATAGACACGTCGGTGTACACAGGGAAATGGAAAAAAGTAACTACTAAGGTCGAATCTAAAGACTAAAGGAGCTATTCTGGATTTGTTTAATAACCATATAAACACTTTCACTACAGGAAAGCAAGTTATGGTATCGAATGTTTGTTATTAAAATGAGGGCGAAATTATTAAAGCCAAAGCGATTCAAAGTAAGTGATTAGATCGGAGACACACAACATAAAAATGATTGAGTCAAACAGCACAAAAAATTACCTTTGCACGTTTGATTGCTTACAAGTTGATATGAAAAATTCGGAAAAACCTTTTTATTGAGTAGCTCCTCATAGTCATTTGATAAGTGGTCACAGTCTAATAAAAAAAATTAGATAAAAATAACTACGCTAAATTAAATAGGATTAAAAATACAAGTGGTTAATATTATACAAAAAAAAGGTAGGGAATCATGCACATGATAATCATTAACCTTTAAGTATACGGGTAGCGACCTATAACCTCACTGAAGCAGTAATATTTCTCAATAATCTTTTGTAATTATAAAAATGACTTTATTTTTATGAACAAATTTTATAAAATCACAAAAGAATCAACTGTAAATTGTATGGGAGTTATAATGTAAGATGTGGAATTACCGAGTTGTGCAGAACGTTGACGGATTGTTCATTAGCTGATCTTTTAACGCTTGTAACAAATTCTGTATTGGATAAGTAATATTTATTTACTTATTATTAATTCCTGCGGTATTTACAATGTTTACGTTCAGATTCGAGCTGTTTTCAGTTGGTCAGGTTGATTCAAATTGAAAATGTCGGTCGATAACTTATATTTAAGTCACATTATGCTTTTTTAAGACAAAAAGAAAGTTGCCCAAACTAAAAACAATATTTGTGCCGTTTACGGAGGGAGTTCTGTTGGGATGACCACGCAAAAGTGGTTTAGTCAGTTCAGGAGCGGAGATTTTCACCTGCAAGACCGGCATCAGCACTGATGTCGACGAAATAAAGGCAGGGAGGATTTCAAGGCATATAGATGAGAACTATAGATAGTTCACAGATTTCTCCAGATCCCAATTTATCTCACTTATAAGCGTTCTATTAAAAAAGTTCAGGAAAGATCCATAACATTTTTAGCACTAAAAATTTAGTTTTGCTTATTATTACTATTTTTTCCCGTAGTCAACATGCCGAATTATCAATATCACGCTCCACGGGCCTCCTATGCCAACCTTTTGAACATACTTGGTACCCTACCAGGTTTTGGCAGGCAGGACGTTTCGCGTGACCTGAGATTTCTGTGAACGTATATATATATATATATATACATATATATATATATATATATATATATATATATATATATATATATATATATATATATATATATATATATATATATATATATATATATATATATATATATATATATATATATATATATATATATATATATATATATATATATATATATATATATATATATATATATATATATATATATATATATATATATATATATATATATATATATATATATATATATATATATATATATATATATATATATATATATATATATATATATATATATATTATGTCGTGATGCGGCGGACGTTAGGAAACGGTCGTAAGAACGGTGATCAGAGATGTCAAGTAAAAAAAAAGGACGGACAACGGACAGTCAGCATATTGCGATGGAGAATAGACGATCTAGACATAGCATTATTACTATATCTGGAAGACGAAAACTATCTTTAGGAGGAGAGCCAGATATTTAGAAATCATGCTACAGAGGTTGACTGAGTTGAGTTGATTTTTCAAGTATAATTCCGATATTATTCCATACATTTTCTTTTAAGTAGGCTTTTCTATAGCCTTTGCTCTTCACATTATATAAAGCTTCATTATTTCTTACAAAATCAATCAACATTTCGTCATCATCTCTGGTCCAAATCACGTTTGAACACATATTTCAGTTTAAAATGGTTACCGCTACACAGGAAAAAACGTTCCAAAACGTCATGCAAATGGCGGCACCGCTATTTGACGGTACGCTCACAACCAACGCTCTCTAGAAAATCATCTGGTTTGCCTAGACAACGTTTTAATAACGTCACCCACCGCTACATTACGGCCGCTGGATAAAGGCACCGCTTTCTTAGGAAATCGTAGCTTTATTGCCTCCGGCAAACAGCAGCCGAAAAAAAAAAAAAAAAAAAAAAAAAATTTTTTTTCATCATTCAGATTTTCTTTCATATCAATGTTTGATATATATTGACTTTCTTTGTGAATACTTTCTTTTTGATTTTACTATATCATATATCGTTTTTTTTACTTGTCAGTAAATATAGAAATCAGTATCACTTATAGCAAATATAGCAAGACCGTCACAAGAATATCTGTTAATTAATATACTTTAAAAATTAGACGGTTTTAAAATGAATATCCAATAACGAAAATATTATGACCAATATATTGGTAACATGAGGTTTACTTAAAGGTTAAATATAGATTGAATTAAAGCGTATTATTCACTTACAACTTAAATATGAATCAAGGTCGCAAAGCACCCGGATTTATCATTATTTCCAATATTTTCTATTGGGTTTTTTGGCGTGAAATCAAATTCAGTCTTTTGACAAACAGTGTTTGTTCTAAATGTTTTGTGACCTTAATTACGAAGCAAGTACAGAATATAAGAAATAAAGCTATAAGTTAATACAATAATTTTAAAAAATAAGGCTCTTTTGTTAGAAAGGTACTGATCAAAATGCAAAAAGGTGATAATGACAAAAAACATGCACAAACTGAGATAAATTAATAAAAAAAATAACAACGATACTGTGTACACAGACTCATCACATCTTTAGCGTGAAAAAAACGTCAAAAATCTACGTATTTTGCATAAATCGCCAATCACTACTCAAACAAAATATTTTTTCAGTATTTCAGTTATTGAGATTTTGTTGAGACCATTCTTTGTGTAATAACAACTGATTTAACTTACAAATCAGTGAGGTGTGCTGGTGATTAGCTCATTATATATTGTATTGTTAATAAAATTGATATTTATACCACTTGTAATTGTATTGCTTGAACATCTGCTTATATTGTACACAGTAAATGGTTTAAATATCAATATTTGCGTGGTTTTTCAATTCAACGATTGGTACTCACCATTTCGGTTGTCAGGCAGTTAATGGCGTGTTCTACAGTTTTTTTGTGTTGTTTGCTAGTTGGGATTATAGAGCTTTGTTTCATTGGAGTCGTTGGACAACCTAAAAATCAATAAAATTTCCTTCTAATGTTCTTGTAAAAATAAAAAATCTATAAATGTAATTACAAAGAAGTATGTTCTATTATTGATGCCTACATTTCTGTTGTTTTGATTGGTAAAATTTTTGCACATATGTTTTGTGATTATTAGATGGAAAAGAGCTGACATAAACTCCATCCTAATAGTTTTTCATCTACACCGTCCTAAGCTTTGTTATGGTATCAAGTTGCAGATGGAGACTCTGTCTAGAAACATCTTCGATGCTATAATTTTAACAGGAATTTCTCGAATGGAGTTAATGTTCATCTCACGCATTCCGCTGATACCACCTGGGTTCCCCTTCGGTTCAAGAAACTGCAGTTCTCCGTAAATGTAGGGTTCGCCATGACAATTAACAAGTTCCAAGGCCAGACATTAAACTTGGCTGGAATAGACTTGACGGAGAACTGCGTCTCCCATGGTCAGCTGCATGTGGAATGTTCTAGACGGAGCTCGCCTAGCAGCCTGGTCATTCTATCACCATATAAAGATTATTTGGAAGTATGAGAACATTATATTTCCCACAGAATTATCCATTTAATAGGTATTAATTAAAATTAATATCAGATATGTACAGGGTGGTCCGAAATTATTGCCAAATCTAGTACAGTAATAAACATTGAATATTAAGAAAATGTTCTTAATTAATATTTAGCCGTTACATAGCCTAACTACACATATATGACCTTGCAAAGTTCTAAAATAAAATTTAAAATGTCTTAATAATCTTGAAACGGGTGAAAATAAAAAGATGAAACTTCCAAGTATAGGATAAGTCGCTATGAAGCATACTTTTAATCGAAACATACACTAGAGGAGTGCATTAAGTGCATACATTCATTAGTAGGCTTTGGCTATTGAACATGACAAATTGTGTCAAATAAATGATAGCTAAGTTATTTTTTAAAGTTCCTGAATCAACCTCGTGTCAAAAAATATGAATCATTTTATTATTGATGAATTAACTGATACACATTTGTACTTGGGTCAAGCTGAGGGGAAATGGTGCAGAAGCAAGACGTATTTATTTACAACAATATCCCAATGGACGTCAACCGGATAGAAGAATATTTTACTGGGTGGATCAAATTTTCAATACTTCTTACCCATATATTACAGACCACCCTGTATATTATATATATATATAATTTTATAAATTAAAATAAATATTTTTCCTTCTCCACAACTATCGAGTAGATTAAACTTGAGCTAAGTAAACTTTAAATAAGCAAAAATTAGAAAACACCAAAACAGGAAAACATGCCTTTAATCTTCCAAAATGCACCTAACCCAAGATAACAGATTAAATATAAAACAAAATACATATTTACAAAAGCAGCAAAAGCAAGCATAATATAACAAACCGAAGCGTTACAGCTCAATCGATGTGTAAATATTTTTAATAATTATTACAATATTCAAATTAAAAAAAAGTCCGGGCTCCTTTATATAAACTGCGCTCTTTAATTATACTGAATAAATAAATTGATTTATCTATATTATACAAGGTGTAAGGGATGGTACTTTCGTAAATTTAAACGATTCTGTACTTTTTTTGAACAAAAAGTTTCCTTATAACATTTATCCAAAATGCAACCATTTCGGTGGAAAACATGTCTGAAGGTTAACTTTAATTTTCTTAGCAATGGCAACGTCGTGTTTATTTCAATCGAACCCTCTCACCGAGTTGTTTGTTTTGATCTATCGCAATGCACTTTTTTGTGCATTGGCCTCTTAAGGTGTTATTTGAAAATAAAATATAATATTTTTATAGCCATTTATTCTATACCTTTGCGCAAAAATTTGGTTTATTATGATACAAAAACAAGAAAAACTTACACAATATAATCTTGTAATGTCAAAGTTGAAATTACGCTCACCAGTTTTTCATACTTTAACATGTTTTAGATAATGCACGTCACATAAAAAACATATTATTCATTATTTTATTTAATTAACTGTTCAAAATATCCAGCATTCCATTTCTGGTTAAAGAATGTTCGTCGGTTGATAAATTATTTAACAAAAAATTCAAATTTCTTTGGTTTTGGCTAATAAACCATTCTCAATATTTCTGTCTATGTGAAATTGAGTAATTGCTCTTTTAGTGTTTTATGTGTAATTCAATGGGAAACTCCAACTCTTCGAGTACTAAAGGTAGAATCCTCTTTAACAATATGTATTGTTATTCAATTTTAGAACCGATTTCTGGCTGAGGGTCACATTTTTGATATTTTGGAACCACACACCCGTATCCAAAAGTCTTTAAGAAACTGTAGCGAATGTTTTTCGAGCTGAAAGTGGCCTTTTAGGGTATCGTATCCTGTAAATACGTCTAGTCCTTTCGGAATTTTGGAGAACTTCCGCGTAAATAAAAAGGATACCTTGGTATTTGTGTACAGAATATATTTTTGGTTATAAATCGAACTCAAATGAACGCACTGACAGATTAAACAAATTTTTGAGAACTTGAAATAGCAATCTTTATTGTGGAAATATTGTGACGTTGTCACACCTTGCAGGGTTAATGTAGGGTATGATTCTTAATTTAAAATAAATTGTTTTAACAATGTTCATTAGTTTATTCGTTAAATAACTAATTCATATTTGCCAAATGTTCTTAGTTACATATTTGCTTTAAATGTTATTTATAAGTCTAGCTTTTCGATTGGTGATTTAATAACTTTGCATTTTTTTCTGGGGAATGGTTAGGTTTTTGACCCATGTAAGGAATTTTTTTCTTTAAAATGATGTAAAGAATCGTATATTATATAGAGTATTAATTTTTCATACTCCTAATAATTCTCTAAAAATAATTAGATTTTTTTAAATTTGACAAATATTTATTTCATCATAAAATAATTCAGCAAAAAATAGCCCCAAAACTATACAGAGATCATAAAAAAAGCTACATGCCAGCTTGTCAGCCACCAAAGCTACCAGCACTCACCCATATCCCCGCTACTTGACGATTCGGTAAATGAAGGTGTACCTTCGGTCCAGGTAGGCGTGGATCCCTCGACGGAAGCAGGGGGTGTCCAGGCTAAGCCGCCTCTGGAAGAATGTCCTCCGGAGGCAGAAGAGTGTCCCCCCGCAGTAGAACTACCTCCCGAGGACTCGACGCTCAACGAAGACTTAGTTTCAGCTCGTGATTCCAGTTTAATGTCTGTTATACTGCAAGAAAAACATATTAAAAAAAAACGAATTTACTGTTTGAAAAAAGTGTCTATTTCTACTTAGCAATGTTGCTATTACTGTAAAGAAAGTATGGGAGGCACTAGAACAAACAAATATTAGTGCCACTTTAATTACGACAGTAAGATAATTATATAAGAATATGGCAAAGTAAAGGGTGGGACAAGTGTCATGCTACCATTTTGTTGACGCCATTTTTCTTAATTGATATTTGTGACGTGCAAGTTTTATTATGGATAATATATCCTAAAAAAACGCAGTGAATTTGTTGTAATTTAGATTAAAAAATTATTCGAACTCAAGGTGAATTTAGGCGAAAATATTCTAATCGCTCAGCGCCTCATAAAACGACAATTTATCGATTTTTCAAGCAATTTCAAGAATTTGGATCATTTAGGGATAGGCCCCGCATCAGTGGTCCAAAGTGAGTTCCACATGTTTCCCTATAATATTCAAATTGTTCAAGACATGTTGCCTACAGACAACAATAAGGGATTTGAATACTGTAATGCCATCAGATTTCCTGATTTGACCGCTCCAGAAAATTTTTATTATGGGGATTTTGAGGAAAATATTTACATAAATAAGCCCCAAACCATACAGTAACTCAAACGTAACATCCCTGCTGCCAATGGCTCACATTTGATGACATAATTTAAAAAAATTAACACAAAATTTAAAGATGAAATCAAGATAAAAAATCTGTCTTGTTTCTTATAAACATTTTAAATAATTAAAATGATAGCATAACAAAGTAACTGAAGCTACTAAAGGACTAAAAGAAGGATACTGTTTATCGCTCATGCTGTTTAAACTCTACCTGGAGCAAGTATTAAAGACCTGGAAGCACAAATGCTGCAATATAAGAATACCTCTCAACAATAACATACTACACACAATGTTTTGCACATGACGAAGTACTAATAGCTCATGGCTATATATAATACCTAACAAGTAAATTAAGCGAAGATCACAGTAAATGGGAATATGGCACTGCAAGAAATATAAATACCTGGCTAAATACTTGAACGAAGCAATTAGAAAACGAACCAAATGGGGAAGAAAAACAGTAACGATGCGAAATAGTGGTTTGTGGGGTCAAAAAATATTATAAAGTAATAAACTCCAAATATACAAACCACTATGAAAAGTATAACTACTTTCGGAGGAGTAAAGTATGGCAACTAAAATCAAAGACCAAGAAGACTTTTAAAGACGAGCCGGTGGAGGATCCGGAAGAAAAAAATCAGCAATAAAATAATTAGAGAAATAATGGGAGTCATTCACACTTAGTGGACGACAGAAGAGCAAATCAAATTGAAATAGTATGGACATGCACAGAGAATATCGAAAAACAGAATACCGCAAGAAAGTTTCCATGGACTCTTGAGGAGTTATATAATGAGGCCAAGACATTTTCAGATTTACCCCCAGTACATATTGATTTATCGGCGAAACGTAAAAGAAAAAAAGGTTGATATATTGGTCTTACCTAATGGAGTCGTCCTTGTAGCTCTTTATCATCATATGATGGTGAGTCTGGTAATGGTGTGGTCTAGTTCCTCTTGCCGAAGAGGCATGCCCCGACACTGAACCGACCGTTGAACCAGCTTCGCTACGATCCAGGCCTTCTGAGTAAGTGGGGGGAGGTGTGCTGCAGCAGCTTGGCACTACACCTGCAGATATAAGCTTTGCGCTACATTCTAGCCGCTAATTTCAACATCGAAAATCACACATAGGGCGTTTGTTAAAGGCAACATTCTTTTGAGTGTAATGCAGGTTAAAGTAAGAGGCTTAACGACGGTATATTATGCAAAATGTTTACTAATTGTAGTTTAAATAGTTTAATCTCGTTTTAATTCGACATGAATATGAGTTTATGGGTCCTGAGTATTGTAAAATATATTTATTATAAACATTAAACAAAAACACACACAATGCATAACTTAAGCTATAGCACAAGCATCAGAGCCCACTCTTCTTTCACTTGAGTCCCGATTTGGGATATATCGCCTACCTATTAGAAAAATAATTTATACTAGCAATACAAAATAATAAACTCTTTACATATTCACATTCCCTCAATATAACAAATAATAAGCAAATAATATTAATGCCATTACTGACTTTAATATACATTAATTTCCTTCATCTTCTTGGTTTGACAGAATTTCTCCTATTTGTTTGCCTTTTATTCAGTTTCTGTTGTGGTCTAGCCATATTTCAACGAATTTCTACTGTATGGCTTATTGTTAAATAAATTCTTCTCGTTTTAATCAATTCTTCTTGTTGTTTCTCTGTCACTGAGTGCCCTGCCTTTGATCGATCTTAATACTTTAATTCCTATGTTGTATTTGTTGCTTTGTTCTTTTAATGTCAAGTCTGGTTTAAACGGCCAGTGTAATTATTGGTCTTACAGCTGCTTTGTATACTTTCATTTTGCTCACCACAGTCACATATTTTTTTCTCCAGATATTGATTCAGACAAACTTTTATTACTCTTTATTACACTATTTGTAATATTTCATACACTAGGAATCTAGGACATCACTAGATGGTCTCTGTAAACAATCTTCACTACTTGCAATCGG